>BQNB010165845.1:3982-14176 GCA_026074375.1 Tanacetum coccineum | reverse complement strand
ATCCTTAGTTATCTTTTCCCACTTTTACTTGAGTAACTCAAGTTGTAGCACCAATCCTAAAGACCCTTGATACTCAACTTCCACTTTCGAATACGCTAAATACTTACTATCGCAACTAGCTACATCCTTCTTCATACCCAGTCATCGATTACTTATCCTAAAACCACACATCATCATATCCGTTCCAGGATAGATATAATACTTTATCGTATACGCCTCTTCAATAGCCAAGATCCTTACATCTCTCCAAATGGAGGTCCAAACCTTGTCTAACCAATATGAACCACTCTCCATCTCTTTTCATACTCCTTGGTCCAAGCCACGCAACATCTTATGTTGACTCGTTCTTTGCTTTAGACATCTTATCTTATGCCACCAACATCCTTTTCTCAAACCTAGATCGGATCATCGTATATTTATCTCGAACTCATTCTTGGCTTCACTCCTTCTTCCTACTCCACGGTACAACATCTACATTTTCCTTTCCCAGATGGTACCTGGCCTCGAAATTAAACTCACTAAATAACATCTATCTATCATCTTTGCCTCATGTTCAATCCTTCCGATTGAAAGTGTGTTGGAGACATTCATGATCCGTATAGATTACTCTGCATGTCTCGTTCACTTAATGCCTCAAGCATTATATGGCAAAACCTACTACGTTAGTCATACAATCCTTCATAAGAACCTTTAATTGTCGCGACGTAGAAGCAATTACCTTCTCCCTTTTTCCAAGCATGCTTCCAAATCCTTACTTCGCACGTCATAATATACTACAAAACTGTCTGCTCCTTCTGGTAATGCCAAGATCGGCTCTTTACCCAATTGATTTATTCCACATCTAGATAGCTTCCTCTTTGCTCCGCTTCCACGTTGTTGGAAAACTTTACGTACATCTTCTCTTCCTTCAGTGACTCCACGATCATCTTCACGTGTGATTCGTACTCCTCCTTAGACTTTGGGTTGGTTTAAAATATCACCTGTATATATACGTTAACTAGCTTGTCTATATACGGCCATGCACACCCGGCTCATTAACTCCATGAAAACCGCTGGTGCATTGGTTAACCCAAAAGGCATAGCCGGGAACTTCAACGTGTCCATTACGCATCCTAAAAATAGTCTTAGCTACATCATCCTCGGGCACCCTCTATTGGTGACATCACATACGAATTTTCTATCTCACTCTCCTTAAGACAATCTATGCACATTTCAAACTACCCACTTTACTTCCTACCAAGCAATACAGACGCTTCCCACAACAAGTTACCATTCGAACCAACCCTCACCTTGCAACTCCTGCAATCGTTCCACACCTCTTGCTTTTCTAAAAAAATGTCAAATGAAACGAGCCTTCGTAAATCGGCGTCGCTCCTT
Organism: Tanacetum coccineum; assembly: GCA_026074375.1. Taxonomy (NCBI): domain Eukaryota; kingdom Viridiplantae; phylum Streptophyta; class Magnoliopsida; order Asterales; family Asteraceae; genus Tanacetum; species Tanacetum coccineum. Next base: position 12,799 of record BQNB010165845.1, on the reverse strand, counting down.
GTACTAATTCCATACGAAATCCTATTCTACGACGAGGGGTAAAACCCATTAAATCCTGAGAAACACTTCGAGAAGCTCACATACTACTAAAGTATCACTAAATTTTGACTCATATGCTTTGGTACTCCTACGAGACCTCGCATCCTCTTTAGATTGTTTCCTCACGAACCTTAAACATTTTTTAGCTCACTAAGGTATTTTAACTACTTTCTTGTGGCATGTCATCCCAGCCTTATGCCTCAACAACCAATTCTCTCATACGGCTACATCAACGCTCCCATAACTAAGAGGTACTCAACAAAAAGTAAAACGAGAACTCTCTAATTCCAACTTGGGATCGCGAATAATTCCATTCACTTCGCTACCATCAATCGCACCACTCTGAAGATATGACCTACCATCAACTCTAGAACTACGCCATGAAGAAATACCAAACTTCACATGCACCAATTGGTATGGACCCAAAAATCATACAATCCCAAAAGAAGAAACAACCGAACATAAACATCGATATAATGAACGAACCTCAGACCTAACAAACGCATCAAAGATGCTAGAAACACCCAATGAATAATACCACGTACCACGATCCATTAATTAAAAGATTAAGAACCTTTGTACCAAAACCGATTTTTACCCAAGGAAACTTTCCCTCATAACCTTATACCAATCATTTTAAAACAATAGAATCACCTTAGTTAATAATGCAAATAATTTTAAGTGTAAAAATAAATTTAAATAAAATTTTCATAAACTTATTTTAATTATGATTTTATAAAAGAAATCAAAAGATGGTTAAAACAAATGTGTTGCATTTTATTTATATAATTTATTTTCGAAAGAAGTTTTTAACACCTAAACGATATGATATCGACTACAACAAAATTACTTTGAAAAGGAATTTATGACTCGCAACAAAAGACATCATGATAGCAAAATAGACTCCCAAAATACCCTAAGGATTAACTCTTGCAAACCAAACAAACCATAAGAACTCATCCATACCAATGGTCATAGAACCAAACGAAAAAGTATTGTCACCTTAAGACAAAGGAAAACAATCAAAACGCCGAACGGAGAACATAGAACACCAGTTCTATGATAACACCCTAGAATACCAACATAAGCGTTGGATATCTCAACGAACAACGAGCTAACGAACCAAATTAAGAATCACAACGACAATACCAATAGGTATCCGATGTATCCGCAAACTATAGATGAAAGGGAACCTTACCATCTACTCAACTCGATCCTATATAATCGCTCAACGGTTAAGAGAAGAATTCTCTAACCATACAACCATCCTCAACAGGATCTCACATCACATCTACACTACCATCTACACAACTATCCAGACTTACATCCTTACATAATACATACAAGCAACAATGATCAATGCAATCAAAGTCACAAGTCCACGGGTGTGACACCTTTATAATTATGTTCGCGACCATAATTATAATTGCACCTTTTGTACACGCGTACTTACTTCCAAGACCATACATCTCAATGATAGCACACATCTACCACATAGCACTTAATAATAATCTAAATATAACTCAAACATGATAATCCATCTAACGAACCATAAAATCACAATCGACCAAATGAAACATAAGTCACATTGTGACCCAAAATATAAAAGCAATCCTCGATTATAGCAACGCATCGAGGTAGAAAACGAAATAAACTTATGTTGGGCCTAGGCTGGGTTTGAATTTTCTCTCTCAAAAGTCACCCAACTCCGCGAGTCCAGTGAGGTAAACAATCTCCCAACGATATCTCCTAGGGGATAGGGGAAGACATGACTAAAACAATAACAAAGGGGTATATACTATTAGATCCCCATAATGAAAAAGTATATATTTCATATTATATAGTAGTAATTCAAAATAGAAAGAATTTCAAAGCTTTTAGGTAGCGGGAACATACGATATATACGTACACAAACACTTATGCCCTAAAATGCAACTATATGAGGGACCCTTAAGCTATAGTCTAGGCTCAACCACCTAGTTCTCTATAACCATAGGCTCTGATACCAATCTGTCACACCCCACCAAGGCGGAAACGCGGGGCGTAAACAAGAATGGATATCATCACAACACATGGTGTCTATATAGAGAATACTAAAATGAAACTAAAGTAAAGCAAAGACACAAAGTGTCATAACAATACCCAAAACCTAATGGTGTCTTTATTAATGAGAAAGAGGGCTCGTCAATAAATGACATGTAAAACATAATCCAAACAATTCATGCAAACGCAATTATTCAAAACAGAAAGCATAAATAAACTCCAAGCATCCTACGGTCTCTTCTAGCCACTGCGCTCTACCTTAGCACCATTAAGCTCACCTGAAAATGATGCTTAAAAACGTCAACACAACGGTTGGTGAGAGTCATAGGTTTAGGACACCAAATAAACCTTTAATTAAAAATAATTTTGCTACGATTATCATAACATATCATGGCAGAACAATTTAAGCTAGTTATCACATAGGCTATCAAACAATTCACAATCGATCATAACGGGACGGAACGTGCCCACGATCCACATAACAAACCTGGGGTAATCCATTACCCTCCGATCGGAATCACACAGAATGGAGTATTATTTCAACCCTCCAGTTAGATTTGGAATGAGTAGAGTCACTACCCTCCAACCGGAATCACACAGAAATGGGATCTTATTTCAATCCTCCAATTAGATTTGGAATAAGTAGAAGCACTACCCTCTAACCGGAATCACACAGAAATCATAACAACATTAAGCATACCACATATAATAACCACATAAACGTTCATGCCTCAAGTAAAACCAAATAATCGCAGCGATTAAACACATTCAAAACATCTTTGCATCATTTTCACAAACAACTAGCACAAATCTAAACAATAAAATAACTCGTGTTACACGCTACTAATCCAAAATCTTAACGCACATGTAACAATCATATGATGGATGTATAAGGTGTTTAGTTACCCTCATGGGTCACTCCGACACCATGCCCGACATTAACTAATTCGTTTACACATTATTTCAAAGCCTTACAATTTACCCGAAAACGCAGAATTTTGACGCGACTTAACGTACTCAAAACCTCTACTTACTGACCTCCGTAATTCATACCAAAAATCACATATGTTCATTTATAAGTATATTAACTACCTTATGATTCCCAAGAGCCATTTACATGCACAAGTACTCCTAAGAAAATCAAACTTCAAAACAGTCCCAATTCGGATCTGATTGCACACTAAAATGTTTGACCTTAAAAACCATACTTAGACAACAAATCAGAGGCTAAAAATTTATGGAAGTTTAATAGACACATAGAACTTGACTTATGTAAAAGTGATCATCCTAATTCGAATTTTAAGTAGGGGTTTTACTCCCCGAAATCATACCCAAATCTGACCCGTATTTACTGTTTTGACAACTTTTCTTGAAAACAATATTTGAATGACTTCCCGACCTCATAAACCTTCGAGGCCGGATTATCTGAAAACTAGACTCTCTGAGCTACGTTATAATCACTAAAAACTTGACAAAAGTATTACATCAATTGAGATAATGGCTGAAAACAACACAAACCCTAATCTGCCTCATCCAATCAAATTCCTAACGCAATTAAGTTTAACCAATTACATCCATATGCTTCTAATTAGCCCTAATCATTATAACAATGATTAATATCTTCATTGAATTACTTGAATTTTACAAAACTCTATAATAATTATTACATGAATTATGCAACAAGGATGAATTTTTAAAACTTACCTTAGAGCTTGATTCTCCACAAAGCAAAACCATAATTTTTTTCCTCCGTCTTTCTCTCTTTTCAGACCGGATCACACATAGGGGGAGGGTTGGGATTTAGTTTGTTTTTATAGACCCCCAATTAATTATAGATAAGATCTAATTAGTATTTGTTTCCTTTTAAAATTCCTTTTTTTTCTTTCTTTTTCCTCTAAAATTCATTGTTTACTATTCATGTATAAAAAAATATTTTTATTTATTTATTTATTAATTACTTAATTATTTGCTTTACCTTAAGTTTTTATAAAAACCTAAGCTTATTTGAGCATATCTTTTTTGCGTAAACGCAACGTACTAGACTTTTAAAAATAAATAACTTTTTATTTTTATTAATCCTAACTTTCCAAAAATAAAATTTTTATTTCTTCCTTATTCTAACTACTAGAACCTAATCTCATCCTAATATTACTAACACATAAATACGTATACGTGTAATTACTTACACAATTAACGCGAAACCGCTTCAATCACAAAAATCATTTCCTTGCCACCAAAAGTGAACGAAATGAATTCCACAAAATTCAATCCCAATGAGACGGTCACGCTCAATGGATTGATTATGAAATCTCACATATCCTACACAAACACATATAAACACATATAACACATAACCCATACTTATAGAATATATATTTAGGTCAACACTACGGTTTGACCAACCTGCTCAAGCCAAGGTTGCCACATTAGTTTTGGATAATCGATACGCTGAATGGTGTGATATTAGTCCCTCATCCGAAATCTCTTCTCAAGAATCAAACAAACAAAGACCTTGAGATTATACCTTTAGGGAATAGACATTAATTAAGGTCGGGCATACTGACATTAGTGAACCTGTCAAAAAAACACTATTAAAATTATGGTTAATTGATTGTTTACAAGATAACTCGGCTTTTGTAAATAATCCAACTCATAGGAGCTTTGATGATTACAAGTGGGAATTCAATTTAGAAATCGATAAGCTACCTGATGAGTACGAACTTGGAATCGGGAAGAAGGGACACATTCTAGATAACATATGGGAATATTGTAACCAAATGCATAATAAAAATTATGAGTGGCACAATTATGAGTTCGAAAATGAAGAGTGTGAGGAAATAGGAATAGAGGACAAAGATTATCATCCACCAAAAGTACAAGTAGAAACTTTCGAGGTTAAGAAATACTCATTTGAAGGTGGACAAAGTTTCATCTGTGTTACCAAAGACTTGGATAATATTTTACCTCTTGGAAGGAAGAACGAATCTAAATTTAAGGAAATGATCCAAAAAAAAGTAGAATACAACAAAACGTAGAATTGTCATGAGTCTAACTTAAAGACTCGTTAATAAACAAAAGTGCTTGTTGGGAGACAACCCGCCCTTTATTTAATGAAATTTCTTTTTGCATTAGTTGGTTTGCATGTTTCTTACTTTGTTTTGCAGAATTCAGAATCTAAGAGGCAATTATCAAGACCGGCTCGACTAACAACCATGTGGTAAATTTTCTGAATTTGTAGCAGTTATAGCGTAACAACTTTAGTTACACCGTAACCATTACAATTACGATGTAGCACGTTTACTGATTACGCCGTAACACCTTAAAACTTAAATTTTTTACCACTTGATTACGACGTAACCCATTCTACGGTTACGCCGTAACCTCCTTCTAAAATCTTAAAAATTTAAGTTTTAAACATGTCTAAACTTGTATTCGTAAATGGACTTTATGGGTATGTTCTCTGGAAACCCTCACGAGACTAAACTCGTCCACTTGGGCCGCCAAGTGGTTTAAAAGGCTTGTTGCATATGCTAAATGTAACTGTGATTCCTACGAAAGTGAGTTAGGTTTATATTTCCTGTATATTTCATAATTCTTGTAGAACAATTTTATGCTTTGGTTTGTTTTGTGATCACAGGGGATAATGAGCTGCGATGAAGAAACGAAATAAATCTAAAGATTTCTGCCAAATCTCAAATTTCAAAGCAAAGCTCATGGAGTTTCCTGTCTTAATTCTACTCTTTCCTTTTTATTTTATTTCCTTAATGTACAATAGGGACATTGTACAAATCAAGGGGGTGGATGGGAGTAGAATTAATACTTGACGTATATCTTGCCTTTGATTTTCTAGTTTTCTTTGAAAATTATGCCGATTTTAAATTTTTGACAAATTTTTCTTAATAACTAGAATTAATCTTTGCCGAATACACATTACCCTTTATTATTACTTGAGTGTGCCGGTAGTATTGTAGACTTTAGAACTTGGCCTGTACATCATTTTGGGACCTAATTGATTAGCAGGAATAGATAGTTCAAGAAGGCAACGCTTAGAAAATCACCCAAATAGCTTATATGTGTGTGTTTATCGACTTGTTACACTGACTTGTCGACCTCCCATGATAAACCATTTTGTTGCACTCATTATTAGTGCAAGATACCCCTAGATCACCCTTGTTAAACTAATATATGTTTTTACCCTATTCTATATGTTTTGTTACACCATTTCACCTTAGCCTACTATGTAGTCTTAATTTTCTTTGCGTTGAAATTTCTGGCTAACCCATGGTTCAGGGGGAATGGGAACAAGAATTATATGCATTCGTGGAAGACCAATCATTTATGATCTATAAAGACCCCCCTTTTGACATTGTTTATCTCAAGTGGGGGGATGTGCATATAATATCAGATGTTGCAGGAGCAATAATTAAAGATATAAACTCCTGTAACATTTGCATATTATAAAGAAAAGAGGGTGAAACAAAAAGCCGCCCATGTGCTAAAAATGTAAAGATGGTGCAAAAAAAAAGATTTTCCATCCAATCTCTCTCTAACATCACAACCCACATCTCACTATTGTTCTTGGTTTGATCATAAGATTACTAGAATTCTACAGTAATCGATATGAAAAAGGACCCCGAAACCCCTTTACTAGTAGGAAGAGGATTCCTAGATACCGCCAACGCAGTTATATATTGTAGAATGGCCAAAATACCAGTAGGAGAAGGGATCACTAGGTCGGTATTCGGTGTAAAAGGAGTCGATCTAGGAGAAGAGGAAGCACCATATTGGACCACACTTGGGAAAAGGGAGTCATACAAACCATGACCTAGCTCTGATAGAGTAGGCGCACGAACCCCTTATTATGTTAGGAAGGACTTTTTAGACTTTCATATGCCCAGAGAATGGGAAATTGCTAGAGATGCTGAGCTTAATCCCTTTAAGGATGTCCTAGTGTTTATAAGAATGGTAAAATTTTTAGGAGCAATACCTATTAATCTTAAGAGTAACATGTGGGAGTCAGAGGACCTAATTAAAAATCCAATTAACTAGGATAAACCACCAAAAAATGGAGATGGAGCATGGCACGCCAAGATTAAATTAATTGACCCTGACGGAGAGGAGTTTACCAAAACCCTACAATCGATCCCAACCACTAGGAAGCTCTCTGAAAAAGAAAGCCCAAGGGAAATCATCAACCTGGACCACTTCTACGACACTTAGAGTGTGACTTTGAGTCTAGCTACAAGACTCGTAAATAAAGAAAAACGCTTTTTGGGTGATAACATCAAATAATTAATACTTTTTGGTGGAAAAATACCCCCTAAAATACCTACAAAGGTTTCACTAACACTCGAAAACGAGATATTTTTTATCATTTTTTAGTTTTTAGGTGAAATGCAGGAAAGTGACAAGAAACAAGGGAAAAAGGACTTAAAGTGTAAATTCTGAAGAATGTTGCGGTGTAACACCAGAAATGGTTACGCCGTAACATAAATTAAGCAAGTACGAAGATCAAGGAAGACTTTACGGTGTAACACTATATCTGGTTACGCCGTAACCATATATTTGGAAGGAAATCTTGTCAAAGTTATCGTTACCGTAACACCTTTATTGGTTGCGCCGTAACAGGTTCGATACCTATAAATAGAGGCCTCATTCAAGCTATTCCGACATCACTTCCTCCACAGCCAATTAGAGAGGCGACAAAGGCTTCCAACCTTCAAAGAATTCCACCTGGAGTCTAAGGGAGATCACACTTTACTTACTTTTTGTATTTAATCGTTCAAATATGAATACTATAAGAATTATGAGTTTTCAATCTATGATTTCTTCTATTTCTTGTTGTGTTTCCGTTACCATGAGCGGCTAAGCACTTAAAGTGCTGGCCTAGTTATGTAGTTACTTTTGTTATGATTGTTTCCTGTTAGATTATGGTTTCATTAGATATTCCTTGACTATCGTGTAACCTTGGGTTTTGGTAGTACGGGTGGTTTGGACCTAGCTTGCCCCATTATTAGATTATCTAGTCAATATGGGATCCAATGGGTACTAGGGAGGATCACTAACTCCTTACTTGGTGTAGGAACTAACTGGTCACCGCACTTATCACTTAATATACTTAAAAAACACAGGAACCCTTTCAAAGAGGGTTAATAATCTCTATAGATTATTAGATATATTTTGAGAATAGTTGGGATTAATCACTGCAACCTGAATAACCTACCTCTTAGATGATTTGGGACTGATTCAAAATCGCAAGAAGTATATGATAGACTGTATATGCATATTCAAGTATATCGACCTTATAAACCACTAATGAAACCATAGTTTAACATTGCACATGAATGCGTTCTCATAACAATAGTAATGAAGTAACTAAGTTAGCATGTTTTCTCTCTTGATATCTCCAACTCTTTTAATTTCCAGTTATTTATTTTATTGTTATTTATTTCAAATCAACTCAAAATTTATTTTCAAAACGTGACATTTCAAATTAAAACTAATTACAACTTAGCTCTTGGGACGACCTCGGATTTACAATTATGTACTACCAACGATCGGGTTCTCTGCCTGTTAGTGCGTTGTCAGGTAGATCGAGTTTTATAAATTTAAAACTTGGTAAAAATATATTATAAAATAAAATACGCATCAAGTTTTTGGCGCCGCTGCCAGGGAGCTAAAAATTAGTAGTAATTTAAATTTTTGCAATTATGTCTTTTCTCACCTCGATCTATT
>BQNB010165844.1:0-14176 GCA_026074375.1 Tanacetum coccineum | reverse complement strand
AAACACCCTTTTCTGTCAGACCAAACATGGTTAACACAAACACTTTCTTGGAGAAAATATGGTCAAGGCCAAGTTCTAGTGCCTGTGGCCTTCCTAACAGGTTTTACACTACTTGTTGTGATATGTTTTTCACTATCATACGTAGGTTGACATGTTACTCATTATACCGATAAAGTTAGTTTAGGTGGCTCTTGTAAATTAACCACTTTCCTCCGACGAACAGTTTATAATTCCACTTTTTCTTCTATTCCTCTAAAAGCTAAAGAAACATAAAAAAAACCAGACAAACACATACAAATAACTCAAGTAGGCAATTGTTATACATTTTCACATAATATCCAAAGAAATTGTGCAGTGTTTTTCTTTTGAGGTTGACTACTTAAATAGGCGATGGTCGTAAACGCCTCTTAGCAGTTTATAATCACGTGTACTGGTAGTGAACGCGCATATAACAGTTCCAACCGAGCATAAGGATGAAGAATACTTTCCTCAACAAGAACCCATATATCACTATCAAAAGTTGAATAAAAACAAGCCAAAACTAAAAAGTACAATAGCTTGTTAAATTTAGAGGAGTCGTATTTGAGATACAATCACTTGTATGAGTAGAATGTACCACCCTTGGTTACAAATTCGAATAAACGTTCTTTTCTCATCATGAACGCAGTCACATACAAATGATAGACAAAAAATTCCATAGATGGCACGTCACTTTCCTCTACTGCAGTCACATACAAATGATAGGCAAATAATAGACAAAAAATTGCATATCTGCGTTTCAATTCCAGATATAAAAAACCCACAAGCCAAACACCCTTTTAGGGTTCTACAATAGTTAAAAGGAGATACATTAGTAGTTGAGAAAGCAAATTTAATAATTCAAATCGACAAGGAAGATGAGGTTTATTAGTTTAAAAAGAACCAATAGGATATTTATGTTATGCTACTCGTACATCTTAGTAATATGCTACTACCAACTTATGACCATTATTTTAAGCATGCTCTCCTTTGTTCATAGAAGCAAAATATCTTAATAACGCCAACACAGGTTATAAATCGTGAGTCGTGACAAAGGACTTGAAGCATCAACAGTATAGCTAAGCCATTAGAGCATACCAACAATATAATCTTTTGCAGAGACATTAAAACATAACATATTAAAATCATACCTAAATTAGAATCACACACGAGCAAAAGATGCAATAAACGGAAAACTTTCATAAGGGCTAGTTGATTCCAAATCAAAGAGCGTGTGAACAGTCTTTAGCACGATCTTGTATTGTAACACCTTTTCATATGATTCAATAACCATAAAAGAATCCTCTTCTCTTTCTCCCAATACGATACACCAAACACTCGAATAAATCCCCCAGTTTTGAGGAAATGGCGTCATAATGTCATCAAGATTAACAAGGTACTTGAGTGACCATTCAGAATACGCGTTCCTCATCTCAAAAATATTCAACTGATGGTAACGGCCAGGAGAATCCTTACAAACATAAAGTAAACAACCACAAGATTCAAAGAACTTATGATCACAAAACAACTCTCCATCAAACTTTATAGAGAGTTGTATGGTTGTTAAAACTGGATGGTCTACAAGGATATCCAACTTGACATACAAATGGCGCCCATTCACAAAACTTAGCCAATGAAGGGCACCATTCGAATATATCCCTGCTTCAAATCCATGAAACCTTGTGAAGTCAAACCGATTAACACAAACGCTCCAACTCCCTGTTTTCGAAGAGCACGTCTCTATTTGAATGTAAGAACCACCACCACCATCATGAAAACCATTACAATCAATGATAAAATCACAACCATCAGGATCATCAAAATCATCATCAGTTTTAAGTCCAGCGTGTACAACTTTGTAGTGGGGTGATTTTGTGGGATCAAAAACCAATCTAATGCCACCAAAAATAATACGCGATTGCACAAAAATTTTGGATCGTGGAAGCATCTTAAACATATTAGTAAACGGATTGTATACGTAATAATACTTAGAATGGTCGATATAACACAGATGCAAACCATTGCATGACTGCAAAATCTTAGCAGGCGTATTGGAACTAAACATAAAGACACTTGATTTTTTGGAAGGAATTCTGATATCAAATGAAATGAAATCATATTCAAACATATTTCTTTTGCTTTTGCGTTTACGTCCCCATACAAAGAGACCGGAAGGAGGATCGATGTTAGGCTTTTGGCTAAGTCGTAGAGTGAAAGTAGGGCATGTAATGACACATAACCATTGTTTGGATACGGATTTACAGAGAAAAAGTGAGACAACAGGTAATAATAGTAATATTTGGATTAAAAGATCGTCGTTGGACAAGACTGCATTTGCAGGCGTTATGAGTACATTGTCTCTCGTATCTGTGATGAGCCTTTTGGAACCTCTGCCTTCTCCACTGATATCTACCTCTGACGGTCCATGAAGTTTAGATGAACCACCGACAACCATTTTTATGGAAAAGTAAGCACTTACCAGGGTCAATTGCCTGAAGAGGTCGCACGTTCTTCTGTTAAGAGCCTTAAATATAGTACTTGTTTAACTGAGAAAAAAAAGTGATTAGAGTAAGATCGGATACTGAAGGAATTGGAATCTGATTCCATTCCATAACGTGTTTGGTTGGCAGATTCAGGGAATTCCATTCCTTTATGTGTTTGGTTAGCAAACGAAATGTAATGAAAATCCTTCAAAATCCCATACATATGGAATTCAACATTCCATAGCAACATGAGAAGAATGTTTACATTTCCATGGAATTCATTATTTTTAGGGCAAATTGCATAAAAGTGTACTATACTTTAGGTCAATTTGAATTTAATGTACTCAACTTTTTTTTCTCAATTTAATGTATCAAACTTATTTTTTGAGCAATTTAAGGTTTTTTTGACTTTTTAAAAGATGTTATCGGTCATTTTTTCCAGCCGAAATGATTAAATAAAGTGATGTATTGTTATAATTGAACTTTTAAATTCATTTCGACTAAAATTATAACCGGTAATCGCTTTTAAAAAGTCAAAAAAACCTTAAATTGCTCAAAAAATAAGTTTGATACATTAAATTAAGAAAAAAAAAGTTGAATACCTAAAATTCAAATTGACCTAAAATAAGGGGTGAGGGGTTATTTTTGGACTTTTGTGAAACTTGGAGGGTGAAAATGGAATATTTTTGGGTTTTTATCTTTTATTAGTTGACTTTTTGTTGACTGGATTTTACTGCGGGTTTGACTTTTCTGGCTTGGCTTTGATTCTTTGGCTTCTTTTTGTACTCTTCTGATTCTCGTGTCCGTGCTTGCCCCTTTTTGACCGTTTTCTTGTGATTTTTGATATATCCGTTCCTGCACACACAAAACACAAATACAATTACATTTTTGCTATTTTTGGTCTGTTTTAGGTTTATTTGGGTTATTCTAAGCATAAATGGATATGTGTATTTTACACTTATCAGGTATATATGCTACAAACAAGGCCGACCATGGGCTTTACTAAGGCTTCCTTGGGCCTTGGGCCATACTAGCTTACTAGACTAATCATATAATAAACTATGGGCTAAGACTATTACAACTTGGAAGTGACTGATACTTTTCTTGTTTCCAACAATCTCCCCCTAAGGGAGGTCACTCCATTTTACAAAATTTAAACCTAGCATACTATGCTATATCTCTTAGTCTTCAGCTCGTAAACTTGACTCTCTCTTGTGAATATGTTGTAGTAATCTTTGACTTAGGCTCGAGCTTGTTCCTTTATCTTTACTTGTAAGTGGAGATGTGATCTTGAGCACTGTGAGATCATCAACCAAGCATAATCTCGTTTCGCCATCTTGTTACTTTGTCATCTTGTGATCTTGTGACTTCTGGACCGACATGCTCATTCCATTCTTGATTTGTTGACTTGGAAAGCTTTAATGTTGCATCTTTCTTGAAGTTCTTTAACTTTAACACTTCGTCACTTCGAGAAAGACTTTCGGTATCAGAGTAGCGGAAGTCTTGAAACATGTACTTGAGCTTTCATGATATCTTTATGTTTTATTGGTCGGGTATGAGCATGTGGTTATGAATCTTGTGAGCCAGCTGGAATCAGGTACCTTCACCACCATCTTTAAGTATCCTGCATTAAAACAGTTAGCAATAAAGCGAGGGGACGAATATGGCTTTGTTATTCACCCATGTTTGGTTGAAATAACCTTCGAATCCGTGAGGATCGACCTGTGATCAGGTAGATTCAATTTAAGAAGAATCTCCTTGACAGGATTTCCAGCTAAAGTATAGAATCTTTCTAACACATATGTATTAGATTCATCAAACTCGACATGTTCTCATTACCGAAACGTCTCAAAGCAGACAACACGATAAGAGTGAACCAGTGAGTTATTGTCTTACCGATTGGAATAGAAAAATCAATTTGAAAATCAATCGACGTGTCACTTGCTAAAGTGGTTTTGTGACACATCGAGAGTGTTGATCATTTCAAAAATTCGTCATCAATCATCAATTCATAACCTGGAACAAGTTTGATTCTTATAGAATCGCACCATCGTTTCTTTCTAGTTGTCACAAGTTTGATTCTAAAGGAATCGCACAAGTCACTTACCATGATCTTGTTTGATGTTGACTCAAGCAGGATTTCCATCTTCATTATGAATGAAATCACTCAGATGTTCTGGCAAAATCACAAGGATAATCCGTAGGACTCTTAGTATATATCTTGTTATTCACATTGTGTGATTTAGCAAGCTTAATTTGACAAGTGTCCTAATGAGATTTATGGATGATCTATTTTGGCTCTAGACTCAATAGTGCACTTTAATTTTAGTGATCAGAGGCTGGAGCAGACTGCCACCTTTTCAATATCAACTAACTCGGAGTAAGAAAGTCGATAGAAATGCGTGTAATCTCCGTGAGAAATGAAACAATAGTCTTTTGAGAGACCTTGAGTGGTTGGGGAGCTTTGCATCACTGGGTCCATGACTGTCTTCAATGTCAAACAACAACTTCGTGTTTCTGACAGATTATGTATTGACCCGGTTTCTGCCTAAGTGTATGGAGGGCTTCTTTCTTTTCACCCTTTATCTTTACATTCTTTTTCATTCTTCAACCCCTTCAATGCTTATCGAGACTTCATAACTAACACCTTGTTAGGTTTGTTCCAGTGTTAGCTCCATCTCAGTCGGCATTATTCCCTTTTCTCACTTTTTCTCATTCGACTAGCCCATACACCCACAACCCACCCGCCAACCACAAGATAAATCTCCACTCTACACGTCACCTCACATAACCCCCCGTCACTTCCCCAGCGCCCACAACCCATACCCCACCCCCCACCCCCTCCCACTCCGCACCTTCCACTTCACCACACAACTCCCCCTACCCGCACCCCGAAAACACTGCGATGCGCAAACTTACCTGCCAGCCCCCGGCCGCCACCACCCCAACCAACGCCACCCATTCGCCATCACAGCAGAGCCTTCCCTCTGCTCCCCCTACAAAGCCCACCAACACCAACACGAACTCTCTCCCACCCCACCCACTACCCATCTCCCCCCCCCCGACCTAACCCAAAAACCGACAAACCCACTACAACACAGAACCCACGACCAACCCCGCCCCCACCCCCCCCCAACCAAAATCCCCCCCCCTGTACTCCACATACCTGTCTTTGAAGATTGTTCCCCCCGACGACCCCATCGATCCTAACCAAAACCCTCCCCCAACACGCTCTCCCCCGGCAAAATACCGCCTCAAACATAACACCTAATGGCATCCACGCAACGAACCGGAAAAACCCACTCTTCACCGACTCTCGCTGCGAACAGCCCCTCACTCAGAACACCCACACATGATAATTCGCGTATAACAACCGTCTCCCGCGACTCCCTTCTTACCGCCGCGACACCGTTAACCCAAACCCGATCGCCCACAACCATTTCACCCCCTAACCGTTCACATCGGCTGATAGCCAAATACCATTGACCTACCCCCCCTTCCACCTACTCACCCTCTCCCGTCCGCATCCCCCCCCACTCCACACACTCTCCCGATTCTCCCCGTACCCCCCCCCTACGTCCATCCCCTCCTACCCCCCCCCGCAACCGAAAAACACCACTGTTCATTGCTCCCCACTCTCAAACGCGCGTTATCCCGCCACCACATCGATCCTGCCGCCACCAACGCCCACGCTGCTCAGAGACACCTCCACCAGCCCCAGTCCAAAACCAACCCCTTCTCCCACAAACGCCTCCCCTTAAAACCTTGCCAACCCAACGCTGCCCAATCGCAAAATTCGTCATCCTTCGGCCAACCCCAACGCCGCTACCGACCCCTACACTCCACCCAACGCTCCTTCTAAATCACCGCTCCCATCCCACTCTATCTAAAAACGCTCCCCCACCCCACGCCAAACCAAACCCACAAACCCGCTCCCGCAAAACCCACACCGCAAGCCACGAACCAACCCCCGCCCACAATCCATGCTCCACTGCGTGCAAGCGGTCTCTTAACCCGTGGCCCTCCGCCCCCCCAACTTCAGAACGCACAGCCACATCCCAACCCCACCGCTCGCCATCCCTCCCAACCTCCCGCCGCCCCTCCACGCCCCTACTCTATCCACCCGAAGAGTGCCCAATCGCTCCGTAAACTTAGCACACCCCCCCCTGAATTCAACACACACCCTGCCCCGTAGGGCTAGTCGCACCGTCCGCCCCCAAATCCCCTCCCCCTGCAGACTAGTACCCAACGAAGCCCAGCACCCCCGCCTACCCAAAAAACACACCATGCCCTAACACCCACCCCCCCCAATCATCAAAAAACTTGATGCAACAACAAAACTCCCAAATACAACCAGAATAATCCACATAATCAATCCCACCCAACACCCACCCATTTCAGACATAAACCCCCTGCCACCCGCGACCCCCACCCTAACTAACCCCCATCCCCACCCTAACCCATAACAACCGTCCCCCCCTCTACCCCGCCCCACCCTCAGACCAGTCTAAACCCCCGATCACCTACTGGACAAAGAACCCACGACCTCCCCCAACCACTATCTAGGCCCCCCCACTCATACCAATATGACTAGCCGACCCTGCTACCACGCCCAACGTCTTGACTCAACCCCTCCGCGAAACCCTAACCCCACCCCCTCACGCGTAAGTCCGGGCGCACACCCACCCCCCCTCCCGCGCCCCTCCCACCCCCCCTCCCCCCCAACGCCCCCCAACTACACTCCCTACACCCCCCACACCCCACCTCCCGCGCACCCACCCCCCCCCTACCAACCCGTCCACCCCGGCTTCACCTCCACCCACCGCCGCCCCCCTCCCTCCCCCCCCTTCCGCCTCTGCCCTCCCCCCGCCACCCCCCCCCCTCCCTTCGGCCCCCCCCCCCTACCCACACCCACCCCCCCCGACCCACCGCGCAACCTCAACACTCGATCGACCCCCCGCCCCCCCCCACACAATATCTCCCTCATGCCACCGTACCAACCCCCCCCTCAATCCTACACCTGCCCACCCCCCTAACTGCCCACACAATTGTGGTTTGGTCCCTCCACTGTCAAATATACCATCTCTCCTAGGAGAAGTGAAGAAGGATATAGGGTTGGTTGTATTTATATTAATATTTTAGCTGAGTTATTATTGGGAGAAGTCGGAATTTATATTGAAAAGAGGGGAGAAATAGAGGAAGAGATAAGGAATAGAATGACTAGATAGTAAAAGAAAGTATTTGAGAATATCAGAGACGAGCTTCGACTTCTGTTCTACTCACTGCTAATGATAATTATACGCGACCCCAATCGCCTCGAGCTTTCACTCCCTGTGCCTATGCCCGCGGTTAGTCATCCCTTTAACTGACCGACTCTCCTTGCAGATTTCCAGCTAAAGTATCGAATTCATTGCGTTCTAACACATATTGCATTATATTCATCAAACTCATCATGTTCTCATTATCACCGTCTCAAAGCAAACAACACGCTAAGAGTGAACTATGAGTTACTAACTCACCGAATGAAAAAAGAACAAATCGATTTGTAAATCAATCAACGAGTCACTTAGCTAAGAGTTGGTTTTGTGACACATCGAGAGGTTAAACATTTCTGAGGAACATTCATCATTAATCGTCATTCATATCCAGGAACAAGTTTGAATTCTTATAGAATCACAGCCATCGTTTCTTGTCCAGTTGTATTACAAGTTTGATTCGCATAGACTCTGCTCAAGATACCTTACCTGAGCTTGTTTTGATGTTGGCTCAAGCAGGAGTTCCATCTTCATTGTGAATACTTAAGTATCACTCAGATGTTCTGGCAAAATCACAAGGATAATGCGTAGGACTCTTTATATTTTCTCGTTATTCACATTGTGTGAGATAGCAAGCATAATTTTGACACGTGTCCTAATGAGATTTATGGATGATCTCTTTTGGCTCTAGACTCAATAGTGCACTTTTGATTTAGTGATCGGAGGCTGGAGCAGACTGCCACCTTTTCAATACCAACTAACTCGGAGTGAGAAAGTTGATAGAAATGTGTGTAATCTCCGTGAGAAATGAAACAAGAGTCTATTGAGAGACCTTGAGTGGCAGGGAGGTTTGTGCCATAGCGTTAACTGGGTACCGATGACAGTCCATCCCATGTCAGACAACACCTTAGTGTTTCTACAGATTATGTATGAACCCGGTTTTTCAGCCTAAGTGGTATGGAGGGCTTGCTCTTCTTTACACCCTTTATTTCCTTACATTAATTTTCATCTTCAACCCTTCAATGCTTAACCGAGACTTCATAATTACCAGCCTTGTTGGTATTGTTCCATATTAGCTCCATCCTTAGTCGGGCATTATTCCCTATTCCCTTTTTCCCTCCAATTTATCATACCTAAGGACTTCTACACTAACTAGTGGATATCCCTGGGTAGATCCCCTCGGTTCTGGCTGGATCATAGGATTTGAATACCTATGCCTAACCACCGAATTTATATCTCTATAAATTTAAGAACATGGCCGGTCTTTTTGGGTATTCCAATCACACTCTTCAAAACCATTGAAAATTCCAATCAAAGAGTTTTGATATAAAATAAAAAAGATTTACACATTGAGAGTTTTTTCATTATCACTAAAAGCTCCCCACCCCTTTAACATGTGCATCGTAATCGTAGTACATGTTAATGTAGATACCCTTGAAGTCCATTTATTTTGATCACAAGTCTATACAATGTTAAGTCCATTTTAATCATAAATTTTTCTCCCCTTATCCAAAATGTTAATCCCTTGATATTTTGGATATCAATTGATTAAACGTTCGAGGACAAAATGTTACACAAAACTATCAGGGACATTAAATCCCCCCCTCAATATTGATAGAAATAAGATAGTGCTGAGTACTATGTAATTTGAAAACTTTTGAATTTTACTAAAGAAATTCCTTAGAATCACCATTAAGCTACACTATATATATTCACAAGATTATTATGTACGAGGTTTGACCTGAATGATGAGAACATCATATGATAGAATCATATGGTTCTTTTGTCGCAGCCGTAGGTCTCCTTCGTACAATCTCCCACCAACGAACTTTCTAAGCTCCTCATTAACCTTCTTTCTTTCAAACGTTGGTCAATTTGAATCTTTCTCTGTGCCAAGTCCCCTCTTCAGATTGTTCAAAACTTTTCTTCGGCAAGTATCGAAAGTCTTTTGCTTTAAAATTTGAGTATGAAACAAGATTTCAGACACATAGTGTAACATGAGCTATGGTGTGGTTGGTGAATTGTCGTGAGTTGATGTTGTCTTATCTTCCCTAAACCAGCAATCCTTTCTTGGTAGATTCAGAACTTTCTTGCAAGCCGCATCAACAGACGTTAATGTATAAAGCCCAGATATCCAAATACACGGGAAGTTAACCCTTTCAATTGAACGTGATACCGCAAGCACCGAAAAGTCAAATTAAGATATCCCGGATGAAGCGCGATGTTCTCTCTGGGGGGGATCAGGATAGGTTATGATATAAAAAGTAACATCCAAAGTCAACTAAGTTCTCGAATGTCACCAATTAATTCCTCTAATAGTCGAGAATGATAGCACCTAAGTCAACTAAGTACCCAAGAAGAACTCATTTCTTTCTAAGAATACTGACTAAACTTCAAGGAATCATCATACCTATGTGTACTCTTTTATCAAATAATTCTACTTGGTTTAAAGAATAAGCGTTAGGGCATGACCGTTTTGAGGAAGGCATTAATTAGAATCAGAAAGAACTTCTGCACGTTTAAAATAATTGGATACTCTAACATCACTTCCCCTTGGGGACGTCAAAATTGATGATACAGGGCTAATGGACGAGATGGGCTCTTCCACCATGTGATTCAAAAATAGTGCACCCGAAAATATTCAAAACTCATAAAAATCAAAAGAAGCTCACCCCCAAGACCAAAGAAGCTGACCTCAAAAAAGGCCAAGGAACACATCAAAGTATAGCATCGACACCTTTTCCCCCTTGCTGTTTTCGACACGTCAACCAGCAACCCCTATCCGTCAATCCAAATTACTAGGATAGTTGATTGGAAGAATTAAAAAGGCTTACTATTCTCGTCCGTGAGAAACAATTTCAATGCTTTTAAAACTAACCAAAGTATTTCCCAAGCATTCCTAAGTCTTTTACAAACTATGAGGTGTTTTGGCAATATTGATCGCAATGAAGTTTAAGGCCGTGCAGTTCCCAGGGGGGCTAAGTATCAAATGCCTAATAAGTCCATAAAATATTTAAACAAATGACATCTATAGGTCTTGATAAGTTAATATAAATTAAGGCTCCCCTTTCTCTATAATGTAGAGGGGGGGCGGGGGGGGGGGGCGTGGGGGGGGCAGTGGGAATCCAAAACTATATCCATATTTTTCATGACTTATTTTGAAAGACCAATTTAAAAGATTGTTTGTGACGCTTTCCATCCCCTCCAACAATGACCCGGTTTCTATTTAAAGAGGAAGCAGTTGTATTGTTTGAGTGGTCTGAATTTATTCCCTTTGAGAAATCTTTTTGTGATTACTGAACACACTGATTTCCTTATGCAGATAACGTTGTTTACCAATAAAAAAAAATTTTCATCTCTTATTTTAACACATAAGCGCACTGACACGTACACTTATGGAAATATAGGAAGCACGGGTTGTGTTGCAAAGTAAACACAAGCCTTTGCATGGTCATAAAGTAGACCATGCCCGAGAATAAATTCCCGTTGAGGATGTGTCAAGTCTCTTTTTTGACGGAATACTTGCCTTTAAGATGATGACCGGGTTGCTATCTGAAATAATAGCACGCCATTTGGCATGTTTTGAAAACATTTGGAACTTCTGCTCGAACTTCATTTACAGGCTCGTATCATTATTGAATGGGACATGGTGTCTAAGACATAAACTAGTTAACGATTTCCCGGAAGACATGCCGATTATTACCTCTTTTTATATTTTCTCATTTTTTTAATTTTTTCTTTGGTTTTTAAAATTTTATATTTTTGTATTTTGTTTTTATAAAAAATTTGAAAAATGAAAAATCTTTTTGGTTTTTATGGTTTTAAAATATATACATATGATACAGGATATTTGAATAGGTACCACTAGTATTCATCAACTTCATCTGCCAATTGTTTCAGAGTCTCCGGCGTAAAACTTCGCATTCCCAGCTTGTTGATCAGATTTTCAATTCTTTTTTGGCCAAGAGCTTTAGTGAAGATGTCTGCCAGTTGATACTCCGTATTGACAAAGTAAAGTTCGATCACCCCATTCTCAACATGCTCCTTGATAAAGTGAAATCTGATGTCTATATGCTTGGATCTGGAATGTTGAACATTGTTGCAGCATAAGGCAATAGCGCTTTTGTTATCACAGTACATTGGAATTTTATTGAATCCAAAGCCATAGTCGGTAAGCTGTGATCTCATCCAAAGGATTTGAGCACAACAGCCGGACAAAGTAATATATTCAGCTTCCGTACTGGATATCGCAATGCTTTCAACCTCCCGCCGGTGTTTGTCAGCTGATTTTTTCATACGCTCTTGAGCTCTAGCCAGGTGATACTTGAGTTATTTTAAAGCCTCATCTCTGTCTTGAAGATCACTTGCCACAGCTTCACAATGAATTTCCCCTGTAACATACTTCAAGATTATGGGTGGAGCTCTTCCGTAGACAACTTTAAAAGGGGTGGTGTTTGTGGAGACATGAAAAGATGTGTTGTGCCAAAATTCCGCCCATGGTAGCCAAAAAGACCAGTTTTTTGGTTGCTCAGCAGCAAAGCAATGTAAGTAGGTTTCAAGGCTCCAGTTAACTACTTCGGTGTGACCGTCGGTTCCAAGATGATACGCAGAGCTAAACTTAAGTTTACTACCTCTTAATGAAAATATTTCCTTCCAGAACGTGCTCAGAAATAATGGATCACGATCGCTCAACACTGACTTTGGTATTCCGTGTAGACGAATAACCTCTTTCAAGAAAACTTTGGCTAAGGAACGAGCAGTAAACGGGCACTTTAAAGGGATAAAGTGACAATATTTTGAGAGACGATCAACTACCACCAATATGACTTCATAACCCTTTGATTTTGGTAGCCCTGTAATAAAACCAATTGAAATATCTTCCCAGATGGAATCTGGAATCGGCAAGGGCTGAAGGAGACCAACAGGGGATAAAGTGGAAGACTTGTACCTTTGACATGTGTCGCATGCACGGAAAAATTCTCGAACCGACTTCGTTATTCCCAACCAATAAATTATGGATGCCAGACGTCGATACGTCCTATAAAACCCTGAGTGGCCACCGTTAGGACTAGAGTGGAATTCCTCTAGCAATTGTGAAATCCAAGGAGAGGTGGCCGGAATCACCAACCGTTCCTTGTGATACAATTTCCCATTAACAAGGGAAAAGCCCGTGCGAGATTGTGGATCGTTCGTTACCTCTTGAACAATTTTCTAGAGCTGAGGGTCATCCTTAAGACCGTCCAGCAACTGAGTTCCATCTAACCACTGTGGATAAGCAACTATGAAATATAGTTTTCTCGGCAATAGAACCAAATTGTTAGGATAAAACCAAGAACACGTATAGTAATTGCAACCGGATAGGATGATGATTTTATTGAGTGGAAATAGGAAAGACAAACTCAGTAGAGAACCAACCAGGTTGAATTCTCACTGCCCAAGCTAATAAGCCGAATCAAAAGAAAATACACTCAAAACATAACCCTCTCACCAAGAACATGTGACTATATATTTGACAGCATTTCTCTTTCATCATTATAGCAGCCTTCTGCCTTTCTACCTCTTCATTTGTCCTTTCTTAAATTTCTTCCTCTTATAGACTTTCCAAGTTCCCGGTCCAGCAGGTATATCCAAAGGTTGTATATTGTCGTTTTCCTTATCAATATTCCATCTTCAAAACCTTCAAAACTTTTGTAGGAGAGAATTCGAAGAGCAAGTCTCTATTCGAATGTAAGAACCAACATCATTGTCGTCGGTTACAAGTTGAGCTTGTACGACTTTTTAGTGAGGTGATTTTGTAGGATCAAAAACCAATCTAATACCACCGGTAATAGTAAAACTAAATGATGCCAAATTAGACATATGGGGCTGAGGAAGCATCTTAAACAGATTAACACAAGGATTGTAAGCGAAAAACTTATCAGGTGGGATATAACAAAGAAGCAAACATTGCACGACTGCAAAATCTTAGTAGGTGCCTTAGAACTAAACGTAAAGACGGTTGATATTTTAGAAGGAATTCTGATATCAAATGAAATGAAATCATATTCAAACATATTTCTTATGCTTTTGCTTATGTTTATGCTTTTCCGTTTAGGTTTTCGTTTAGATCCCTGTACAAAGAGACCAGAAGGAGGATCGATGTTAGACGTTTAGCTATGTCATAGATTAAAGGTAGGGCATGTGATGACAGATAACCATTGTTTTGATACGGATTTATAGAGTAAAAGTGAGAATGCAAGTAATAGTAGTAATATTTTGGTTAAAAGATCGTCGTTGGACAAGACTACATTTGCAGACGATATGAGTACATTGTCTCTCGTACCTGTGATGAGCCTTTTGGAGCCTCTGCCTTCTGCACTGATATCTACCTCTGACGGTCCAGAAAGTGCAGATAAACCTCCGACAACCATTTTTATGGAA
>BQNB010165843.1:2645-14176 GCA_026074375.1 Tanacetum coccineum | reverse complement strand
GAACAATATGATGTCTCAAAAACTAGGAAGCAATTTTGAGATGTTTAATAAGGCCTGTTATATGTATGGAAGCTTTGATCATCTGCAAGTTGATTGCAATTACCATCAAAAACTGTTTCAAAATCAAAGGATGGTAAAACCTGTTTAGAATAATGCTCAAAGGGTGAATCATCAAAACTTTGCTAAAAAGACACACCCGTGTGCTAAAAAGAACTTAGTTCCAAGAGCAGTACTAATGAAGTCTGGTTTAGTATCAGTTAATATTGTTGGACAAGTTAATACTGTTAGACAAGTTAATACTGCTCACTCAAAAACAACAGTGAATGCTGCTAGACCAATGTCATATCTTTCTAAAACAGCACATTCAACTGTTAAAAGGCCCATTCATAAGAACACAACATTTAAAAACAGTAATATTTATCAAAGGGTTAATACTGTTAGTGGTAAAAAAATTAATACTACTAGGCCAAAAGCAGTAGTTAATGCTGTCAAGGGTAATAGTTTTAATGCTGTTAAGGCCTCAGCTTGTTGGGTTTGGAAACCAAAGACTAAAGTTTTAGACCATGTTTCTAAACACAACAGTGCATCAATCACCCTAAAGAAGTTTGATTATATTGATGCATAAGGCAGATCTAAGTCAATGATGGCTTGGGTCCCCAAAAGAAACTGATTCACTTATCTAATGTGCAGGGCAATCTACAAATGGATTTACAGGATCAAGGAGTGATTGATAGTGGATTCTCAAGGCACATGATAGGGAACATGTCCTATCTTACAGACTATGAAGAGATAGATGGAGGATATGTTGCTTTTGGAGGAAACCCCAAAGGAGGAAAAATCACAGGAAAATGTACCATTAAAACTGGTAATCTAGATTTTGAAAATGTGTATTTTGTGAGAGAGTTAAAGTTTAATCTCTTTAGTGTCTCACAAATGTGTGATAAAAAGAATAGTGTTCTTTTTAATGACACTGAATGTATTATTTTATCTCCAAACTTTAAGTTAATTGATGAAAGTCAAGTTTTACTTAGAGTTCCTAGAAAGAACAATATGTATAGTGTTGATTTAAAGAACATAGTTCCTAAAGGAGGTTTAACTTGCCTTTTTGCAAAAGCCACATCTGATGAATTTAAACTTTGGCATAGAAGGCTAGGTCACTTAAATTTTAAAACCATGAATAAATTGGTTAAGGGAAATCTTGTAAGAGGTTTACCTTCCAAACTTTTTGAAAATGATCAAACCTGTGTTGCTTGTCAAAAGGAAAAGCAGCACAGAGCCTCTTGTAAGTCTAAAACAGAGAACTCAATCAGTCTTCCTTTACATTTGTTGCATATGGACTTGTTTGGTCCAACATTTATAAAAAGTCTTATGAAGAAAATGTATTGCCTAGTTGTCATAGATGATTACAGTAGGTTTACATGGGTTTTCTTTCTAGCTACTAAGGATGAGACTAGTGGCATTCTTAAGTCCTTTATAACTGGGATAGAAAATCTAGTAGATCACAAGGTTAAGGTGATTAGATGTGATAATGGGACTGAGTTCAAAAACAAAGAGATGAATCAGTTTTGTGAGATGAAGGGTATTTTGAGACAATATAGTGTAGCTAGAACTCCTCAACAAAATGGAGTTGCTGAGAGGAGGAATAGGACACTAATTGAGGCTGCTAGGACTATGCTAGCTGATTCTAAGTTGCCAACTACTTTTTGGGCAGAAGCAGTTAATACTGCTTGCTATGTGCAAAATAGAGTGTTAGTAGTTAAGCCTCATAACAAGACCCCATATGAACTTTTTCATGGTAGAACACCAACTTTAAGTTTTATGAGACCATTTGGGTGTCCTGTTACCATTCTTAATACCATAGATCACTTAGGCAAATTTGATGGTAAGGCTGATGAAGGTTTCTTTGTTGGATACTCTTTGAATAGTAAAGCCTTTAGAGTATTCAATAGTAGAACAAGGATAGTGGAAGAAAACTTGCATATTAGGTTTAGTGAGAGTACACCTAATGTTGTAGGTAGTGGACCAGATTGGCTATTTGATATTGATGCACTAACAAGAACAATGAATTATGAGCCAATTGTTGCAGGTACACAGTCTAATGGTTTTGCAGGTACAAAAGCAAGTGATAATGCAGGTCAAGCTAGAAAGGAGACAGAACCTGTCAAGAATTATATTTTGCTACCATTATGGACTGCTGATCCACCATTTTCCCAAGATCCAAAGAGTTCTCAAGATGATGGATCCAAACCTTCAAGTGATGATGGAAAGAAGGTTGATGAAGATTCAAGAAAAGATAGTGAAGGTATTGATCAAGAGAAGGAAAGATGTAATGTTAACTGCACTAAATTGTTTAATGCGCTGCAAAATGAAGTTAATGTTGTTGGTGAAAAAAACAAAGCCATTGAAATGGCCACTTGATCCAAATATGCCTGAATTGGAAGATTATAGCATATTTGACTCCTCAAGAAATGATGAAGATGAGAGTACAGAGGCTGACATGAATAATTTGGATACAACAATTCAAGTCAGTCCTAATCCAACTACAAGAATTCATAAAGATCATCCCCTTGATCAAGTGATTGGAGATTTCCAATTAGCTATACAAACAAGAAAGATGTCAAAGAATTTGGCAAGGAACATGGGTTTGTTCGTACTATTTACAAAAGACAAACCAATAAAGACCTTCATAAACTGCTTGTTTGCTTGCTTTTTTATCAAAGGAAACGAACCCAATAAGGTCAATTCATGCATTGAAGGATCCAAGGCTGGATAGAGGCTTATCAGGAAGAGTTTCACTCATAATTTTCAAGTTACAGAAGTCTTGGACTTTCAGTGGATTTATCAATAGAAAAAAAGGATATAGGCACTAATGGGTTTCAGAAAAAAGCATGAAAGGGGAATTTCGATAAGAAATAAAGCAATATTGGTTGCTCAAGGGTCCATACAAGAAGAAGGGATTTACTATGATGAAGTCTTTGCCCCTGTTGCAAGAATTGAAGCAATTAGGCTATTTTTAGCTTATGCTTCATTTAAAGACTTTGTGGTGTATCAAATGGATGTAAAAAGTGCTTTTCTCTATGGGAAGATAGAAGAAGAGGTGTATGTATGTCAACCGCTAGGATTTGAAGATCTAGACTTTCCTGATAGAGTATACAAGGTTGAAAAAGAACTGTATGGACTACATCAAGCCCCTAGAGCTTGGTATGAAACCTTGTCAACATATATGTTGGACAATGAGTTTCAAAGAGGGAAAATTGACAAGTCCTTATTCATCAAAAGATACAAAGGTAATATTTTGCTAGTCCAAGTGTATATGGATGATATCATCTTTGGTTCAATAAAGAAAGAGCTGTGCAATGCATTTAAGAAGTTGATGCATAAGAAATTTCAAATGAGTTCTATGGGAGAACTTATATTCTTCTTAGGATTACAAGTACAACAAAAGAAGGATGGCATATTTATTAGTCAATAAAAATATGTTGATGAAATTTTAAAGAAATTTGGGTTTACAGAAGTCAAGATTGCAAGCACACCAATAAAAACTCAAAAGCCTTTGCTCAAGGATAAAGATGGTGAAGAAGTAGATGTTCATAGGTATAGGTCAATGATTGGTTCATTGATGTATCTTACATCTTCAAGACCTGACATCATGTTTACAGTATGTGCTTGTGCTAGATACTAAGTCAATCCAAAGGTTTCACATCTTTATGCTGTAAAAAGAATTTTTAGGTACTTAAAAGGTTAACCAAAATTAGGCCTTTGGTATCCAAAAGATTCTCCTTTTGATTTGGTAGCATACACTGATAGTGATTATGCTAGAGCAAGCTTGGATAGGAAGTCTACAATAGGAGGTTGTCAATTCCTTGGATGTAGATTAATATCATGGCAGTACAAGAAACAAACATTGATTACAAATTCCATAACAAAAGCTGAATATGTGGCTGCTTCAAGTTGCTATAGACAAGTGCTTTAGATTCAAAATAAATTACTTGATTATGGGTACAATTTTATGCATGCCAAGATCTTTATTGAAAATAACAGTACTATTTGCATATTTAAAAATCTTGTTTTTCATTCAAAAGCAAAGCATATAGAGATTAGACATCACTTTATTAGAGATTGCAATGAAAAGAAATTAATTCAAATGGTTAAAACCCATATTGACAAAATGTTGCAGATTTGCTTACAAAAGCTTTTGATGTAAGTAGATTTCAATATTTGATTGCTAGTATTGGAATGTAAATCTTAAAATCTATTTATCTCTTTATGCTTTTGTAAAGTTTTGTATGAACTAGTATTGTTATTCAGGACATTAAAAGTTTCTGCTGCTAAGTATAATTAGAATTGTTGGTTATACATAATACTGCTAAGTTAATACTGTTAGTTATACTTAATACTGCTGGTATCATTAATATTGTGATAATTGAGAAAATTGCTATGGCTTGTATTTTCTTGGTTTTTGGACTAACATTTTGTAGAAAAAGCAAAGAAAAGTGTTAGATTGATGATGAAAAAGCTGGTTATTAGAGAAAATAGACAGAGAGTTTTGGTGAGTAAAAGAATTGAGAGAGTTGGTGAGAATAAAAACAGAAAGAAGAGAGTGTGTGGAATAAGAAACAGACAGATGTGATATTGGTGAGTTAAAATAAATTAAGGAATTATGTAAGTTGAAAAAAGGAAAGGAGTGTTGAATATATTAAAAACAGACAGAGTGTTTGGACTGGAATTGGAGTTAATGCTGGTAACTCAAAGTTAATGCTGCTAGGCATAAACTTAATACTGCTGGTAAAAGTTAAGGGTGGCTATAGAATAAAACTTTAATACTTGTCTGGTAAAAAGTTAATGCTGTAGGGATAACATACTACTGCTGGTGATAGTATAATGCTGCTAGACCATAACTTTACTGTATGATGGGCGTAATGTTTTAATGGTGTTCTGATGGGTATTTTCATATAAATACTTCAAATTAAGGGTTTTCAATTCACTCATTTAATTGATTTTACTCTTTTCATATACTCTTAATCAAAAACACAATCTCAATTTTACCATCCATCATTCAATACACCACAAAATGGCGCATCTAAATTTTGATGATATCATATCATGGCCGCGTTTTTTGTCCTTAACACCGCTGGAAAGTGATGGGTTTAAA
This sequence comes from Tanacetum coccineum, assembly GCA_026074375.1. Lineage (NCBI taxonomy): Eukaryota > Viridiplantae > Streptophyta > Magnoliopsida > Asterales > Asteraceae > Tanacetum > Tanacetum coccineum. The sequence goes on along the minus strand of BQNB010165843.1, from coordinate 9,024 downwards.
CAAATTGTGGATTTTCTAAATGCAAACCCTATAAGATATGTACTAACGATTAATCCCACTATATATACTTTATGCATTGAACAATTCTGGGCTACTGTCAAGGTCAAAACTGTCAATGGGGAAGTACAGTTACAAGCCCTAGTGGATGGAAAGAAGATAATCATAATTGAATCAACTGTGAGAAGAGATCTTCAACTGGAAGATGTCGAGGGTGTTGATTGTCTACCCAATCGATACCAATCTTTGAACAATTGCATTAATGGGGTTTCAATGAGCAGGTCTTCACTAAATAATCTTATCTATAAAGCATTCTTCTCCCCACAATGGAAATTCCTCATTCATACGATTTTACAATGTCTAAGTTCTAAGACTACTGCATGGAATAAGTTTAGTAGCAATATGGATTTTGCAATCATTTATTTAGCTACTAACCAGAAGTTTAACTTTTCAAAGTACATTTTTGAAAGTATGGTGAAGAACTTGGATAATGTGGGCAAATTTTTTATGGTATCTGTTTATACCATGTCTTTTTGGAATAAAACAAATTGATAGGGATGCCTCTCACTACATAATATATTATTGCACCCTCTCACACCGATAAAGATATTTGGAAATATGAGAAGGGTAGGGAAAGGTTTTTCTGGAAGGGAAACACCATTATTCCAAACAATGGTGGTACAAGATCAAGCAGAATGAAATAGGTGAAGTGAAAAAATTATACCGTTCAGCAAATACCATGATCCCCATACTCACCACTTTTATTCAAACCATTAAACATTCTAATCCTCAAAAGAAACAAAAACATAGGAAGTAAACAGAAAGGACAATCAGATACCTCTGTCTTGTGGTCCCTATTGAACAATGTAGCAGATGAGGCAATTTAAGGGTTGGATAAAACGTTTGGGTGAGGGCTGTGATAGTTGTTTTTATACACAATAAAAATATATAATATATTTCCACAACAAAGAGCAGTTTCAGAACTTTCCTTAAAGTCTACTTAAAGAAAGCTACTCTAAAAGATTATATATATATATATATAATATATTATAGTATATTTAACGGGAAGAAAATGATCTCCCGAGTCGTTTCCCCAACGAATTGTGAGATTGAAAACCTTGCTTTAGCTTGGATCTATGATTTGAATGAGAAAGAAAAGAATATTTTTGAGTATCTATAAACTACTAAATAAAAGCAACCAAATAAAATGAACAATTAAAAGCAATTAAATACTTAAACTAATTAACGGGAGTAAATAAAACGTGACAAATAAGCAAATACACTAAAATTAACTCCTAAAAATGCAAACTAAATTTCTAAACCTAGATTAGGACAAAAGAAAATTTTAAGAATAAGAAAAACATTTTTTTGATTATTTCTTGATTTAATTATGAATTAAAATCTAATTTTAATGCTAATTAAATCCTAAAAACATGAAAATTAGGCAAATTATAGTCCTCTAAAAAAATTTAGATAAATGATTTTTAAAACTTAGAAAAGTCGATAAAATAAATAAATACCAGGAAAACTATTTTACTAATAAATTTTTTTAAAATTATAAAAATCCTTATTTTAAATCTAAAAATAAAAAAGCATAAAAATAAAAATTAAAATCTAAGAGTGTTGAAAATGATTTTTCTGAATGTAAACCTAAAAGTATTTATTCTAATACTAAAAACTATTTTTTTTGTATTTTTAAAAGTTATTTTTGTATTTTTTATTGATTTTCTAAATTTGAACTCTACGAAATATCCTAGAAATGAATAAAATAAAGGGAAAAATGTGAAAAATTCAGGAAAAGTCTAAAATGAAACAAGGTTTACTAAAAAAATAAAAGAGGCAACTCAGCTTATCAAATAAGCTGTGAATGTAGCTTATTATGCTACGGCTTTTAATGAAAATAAGAAAAGGAAAACGTGTACAAGTATTAAAAGGGGAGAGAAACGAATGGATGAGCTATTGTAGCATATTGGTTAACACGTTGGGTTTGTGAGAGTGAGGTCGTGGGTTCGAAACTGACAACACCCCCTTTTTGCTATTTTTTTTATTTTCACTTTTTGCTAAAACTAAATTTCCACACTTATTAAAAACCTTATTCTAAGCAACTTCAAAACTACACTATTGGTCTGAAAATGGTCAATTAAGTAATGTATAGCTATTAAGAATAAGTTGTCCACAGAATGTGAGGGTTTGAGCTTTAATTTTGCTTGGTTTGGACTTAAAACTTTTGCACAAGCTTCAAATTTAAGCTCAAAATTCTAAAAGCAAAAAAATATTTTTGAATCATTTTGATGTAAGGATGCCTTTATTCTAAACAGCGTAGATAAGTAAGAAACACTAAATGCCAACTGAATTTAAGGATTAAAACAGCTAACTCATGAACAAACTCAAAAAGCTCAAATTTAAGAAAAGCTAACTAACTCAATAAACTAACTCAGACCTTAAGCTTTTGCAAACTAGCTAAACTACTTATGAACTATAAATTCAAAACATTAAACCAAACTTTATAAGCTAGAAATCTAATTTAAGTTCCTAGATATAATTACTACTGTTTTTTTTTTGCTTTTTGGCTTTTAATGATTTTTTTAAGCTGAAGTAAACCTAGGCAAATAAGCTAGCAAATGAAAACTAAGACTTAATCTAAATTTACCTATATCTAATGTATAAGCCACTTGAATTTTAAAGTCTGAAAACTAATTAGGCTATTATAATTTATGTATCCACAACCACATGCAGTTTAAGACTGTAGTGGTTCTATCTAATGCAAAGGATAAAAAAACCAATGTGCAGGTAACCAAATTAGTTACTCCTGCACTAGAAGCACTCAATGAATGTAAATAAACTTAACACCAACAAGTTCCAAGCTCACAAGAACTTAAATCAAATTTTAGCAAACAATAGTTTAAGAAACAAACTCCCCTGGTGCACAGTTAAGCATAATAAGTCTCAAAATGGTTTTAAGCTTAAACTAATCTAGCTAACCTTTTTAAAACTTAATCCAATATGAAAATCTAACTGACCAAAATGAAAACTCAAATTAACTTTGACTTTTGATGGTCAATAAGCATTAATCCAAACACCCCTTTATACATGATAGATTTCAAATGAGCTTGTAAAGTTAAAATATAATGATCCAAACCTAATTATCAGATAACTATTAGCTTAAAACAAGCTTAATAAACATGATTCATTAACCTAAAAAGCTAAAATCCATTATCTACACAACTGCTAACTAAATTTTTTTTTGTTTTTTTAGATTTTTAGACAATATTTTAAACTATATAACAAGATCCTATTACTTATTAAGCAAAAACAAATAATCAAACACTTAATAAGTTTAATAAAGGTATATAAGCATCTAGTAAGCAAACTATTAAGCAATTAAGCACATCTAATTACAAGCACTTATAAAACTAGATATTATAAGAAATAAGTTAATAAAATGAAAAACTTACTTTAGCTCAGCTAAACAGAAGCACAAAAATAAGCAGTAAAGCTATAGCTTATCCTATGGATTAACTAGTATAAGTTCCCCACCCCCCCATGGAGCTCATCATGGTTTAGCTACCCTTCCAAAAGCCTTAATAATCCAAAGTTTGGTTATGAACTCCGTTGTAAGGTTTAAGTATAATTAATTTGACTTTATAAGCTCAAATTTAGCTTATAGACTTGATGAGCTTGGAGAGTAGCTTATGGAATAGAACAACATATTGAAACTAGAAACAAGGATTTTATTAAACTTCAAGAAGGATTACAAAGCTTTAAATATGAAAGTTACAAACTACTTAAAAGAAAATTACATTCAAAAGGAAATTTGCATAAGCAAAAATGTAAATTAAACTAAAAATTAAAAGCTAGACTCCCCTTATGTGTGAGAGTGTGAGCTGTATTTATAGCCTCTCATAGATCCTTCTAGGCCTCCCTTGCTACCTACGCTCCTGCCAATCATAGCCATTAATCCCATCAATCATTGGGACTTTGATCTAAGCCGTTGGATCAAAATCTATCTCACATGGATTGCCAAGATGGCAATCCTTTGATGTGACAGCTTGTGTTACTTGTGCGAGTATATCTAGTGTAAAAATCATCATCTCTTGTGCTTCTTTGAGTCCACGTGGCATTAGTGAGCCAAAGAGGGTGCTTGATTTGACTAACTTGTCCTTGCCATCTTGTTGTTCTTCACTTGAATAGTCCAAATTAACCTTCAATTGTGAAAAGCCCTTTCGTTTTGACTGAGTGGTGTTTTGGGAGAGATGATGAATAGTAACCATGGTTGGCGCCTTTTTTCTAACTGAATTGGGTAAAAACTTTTTAAACTTTGGCCTATTGTCAATGTTAGTCCCTCTCTTTGTTTTAATAAAAGCTTAGTGTAAAAGTACTTTCAGAAATGACAGAAATGGCCCCTGTGGTTTAATAAAAGGTTATGGATTAGGGTTTTGGGCTTTTGTTTTGGGCTTATGATCCGGGTACGTTTTTTATAAGTTTAGGGCCCATTAAGCCTTAGGGACCATTTGTGTAACTTTTGGAACTTGGGGGACTTAAATGGAAACATTGGGATTTTTATCTTTTAGTGGTTGACTTTTGTTGACCAAGGTTTGACTTTCTTTGACTGTTTTACCACTTTTGACTGAAGCTTGACCATAGTTGACTTTTCTTGGCTTTGGCTTTGAATCCTTGGCTTCTTTTGTGCTCTTCTGATTTCCGTGTCCGTGTTTTTCCGTTTTTGACGGTTTTATTGTGATTTTTGTCTTATCCGTACCTGCACACACAAAACACAAAAACAAGTATATATTTGCCATTTTAAGTGTGTTTTTGGTCATTTAGGGTCATTTTTGGTGTTAACGGATATGTGTATTTTACACTTATCACTTCACCTAACAAATAACAAGTTGGAGGGACAAATGAAAATGTTATTGCACCAGGAATGTACAAAGTTGGAACGAGCCAAGTTACTAATACAAATAAAGCTAATAGTGTTTTATCTTATACATGACTGAGCGCTACTTCTAGTGTTAGAAGACCATCGAATAGGGATTCATCTTTCAAGAATAGTGTCGTTTCAAACACTAAGAATTCATCAAAGAAAGTAGAAGTTTCTGATAGGACAAATAAAAAACCAGATGTTGCATCTAAGAATATTGGGTTAGATACGTTTGTAACTAATGATGAAATCAAAAACGCTCTTATAGCGAAGAATGTATTATGTGTTTCTTGTGCTTAGAATGTGCTTATCCTATGTCATGATAATTGTCTTGCGAGATATAAATTGAATGTGCATTCGAATGTTAGAAGATCCTTATTCACTACTCCTAGAACAGTTAAATCAATGTTTTAAGATACTACTCCAGTAGTTTCTAAGACTAGGTTTTCTGTTAAAATCGTTCAATCTAAGTCTTTAGATACTACTCACATAGTGTCCAAAGCTAAAATAGTTACGGATACTCCCTTAAGTGCCAACAATAAGGTCTCTAGTGTATTTTTTGTGCGAGATAGTTCACTTAGTAAATACATGAAGAACAAAAATCGAACGAGTCAAATATGGCAAAAGTGGTACGAATTACAACCAAATGTTGGTTGGTTACCTGTTAAAACGACTTCGCGTGTTAATAATAGTAAATCCACTATTAAAATATCAGTTTCGGCGAAAAAATAGGTAGTCAAATTGTCCACTTTTCCATGTATAGTATAAATGCGTCAAAAAAAAAAATACTTTTATGAAGACTAACGTTAAGTGTCGAGTTTTTTTTTAAGGTCAAACCTTTTAGGTCTTTCGTGGTCAACACTTTGGCTGTGTCGGATCAATAAGAGAAATTCCTAAAAGATGTATGCATGTGCACGCAAAGCCTTAGAAATTAAATCCAAATATGAGCACTATGATCCTAAAAATATGGAGACCATTTTGGTCCCCCCCTGGCCTTAGCATAACCAGATATTTTCAAAGATGATTCAAAATGTCAAGACTTGTCAAAACTTTTTAACTTTCGAAAGTACGTTTTGAAAAGGATAAGCCGTTTCTACTCATGCTCGGATGATCAACTCTTGCGTTAAGCGTTATTCGTTGTACATCATTCTTAAACGACAACTATATGCTAAGTTGCCACTAGGACCGTAAGATTCGTTTTCACTTGATTGATTTCTTTTGATCCACAACTCGCATAAGGTGAGTTCATAGCCTCACACTTTTACTCGTTTTGAATAAATGTTTTATAACTTTGAGGTGAGAAACATTGCTTGTTTTTAAAATCGAACACAAGTACTTTCATGAGAATTTTTCCCTGTTTACGTGTTGCCTAAGTAACGCTAGACCTCTTATTGCTCAAAACTATCATGAATTGTTAATCTCTTGACTGGAGGACCTGTTGAGGGAGCTCGAGTGAATAAA
>BQNB010165841.1:0-14176 GCA_026074375.1 Tanacetum coccineum | reverse complement strand
ACAACTCTAGAATCACGTGATACTAAATTTCACAACCAACTCAACCACCACAACCGCCACCACAGCCGCCGCCACCACAACTACTACCACAGCCGCCACCACCGCCACAACCACCACCAACGTTCGATATCATGTCACCAATCAATAAACCACCAAGGGCTCCTCCTAGCAAACCGGCTCCTAAACCAGCACCTTCGAAACGGCTCCTTTGAGGAAGGGGAGCTGGCGCATATACTGGTTGTGGGGTCGGATACCCAGCGTAACCCAGAGGTGGTAGAGAAGCACCACCGTATCCCGGTTGTTGCTCGTATGGGTTCGCGTATCCAGCTTTCAGTTGAGCTGGGTAAGCCGTAACTGGCTCTTTAAACTTTTCCCCAAACTTATACGAAAAACTAACATAGCCTCTCGATTTTCCCGACTTAACTCTAACTTGATAGCTAGTTTCTTGCATGGCTTTACCATCATCTTTAATACCTTCCATTAGCTCTTTGATTGGCACCTCGACTTGACCTATTGTTCTGTCGCCAAATATCCCGACCGCCTTAATCTTGATAACTAGATTAAGGCGGTTTTGTTGCCATAGGGCTTCATCTATCGTTAACTTCATGGGATAATTCCATGTGTGTTTCGAACCTCCGTGCTTGTCAACTGGGGTTCGGAGCTTGCTATGAGTTCCCAAGATGGAAACAACCGCGTATACATCCGATTTTCCAAAGATGCTTTTATTTTTTAGACCCGTTGCGCTCCTGAGCGTGAGGTCTAGGGTTCTGCACTCCATGATAAAACTTGAAAGCTTGATGAAAACGATAATGTATGATGTATTGATATTGTTGTTTTGAAGTTTTGATGGTGTGATATGCACTGATATGGATGTTTATATTTATATAGAAAGACTTGTACCCCGTAACTAAGTTAACCGACTCAAACGGATATGAATGAATATAAAAGTGATATATGGTCAAGGAAGCAGCCACTAAAATGATGGCATGGTGTATCTTAAAATAGTACTGTATACCAGAATAACGAATTCCCGAAAACCAATAAGATAAAAACGATACTATATATATTGACCAAACAGTTAGTAAATATCTTTTAGCAGATACTATATATATTGACCAAACAGTTAGTAAATATCTTTTAGCAGATACTATATATATTGACTAAACAGTTAGTAAAAGATCTTTTAGCAAATCGTTAGCTAAGCCTATGTATGAACAAAGTTGCTGCAAGGCATTTTGCTCCACCTTATAAGGGTGTGTTTGGAAAAGGGAGAAATGAAAATGAAATAGATTTTAATTTCTTTGCCTCGAAGTTTGTTTGGTAGAGGAAATACAAAGGAAATAAAAAATGAGAATTGAAGGTGAATTAAGTTGGGAAATGAAGAGAAATGGTAGTGTAATTTTTGTCCACCTTATTTCCTTAATTTTGATAGAGAATTTGGAGAAATGGGTTTTTATTTTTATTTTTGTTTTTTGCTTTTATTTTTCTATTTTTTTATAATCACAGTCGGTCAAATTTAGTCAAACTAACAAATTTGAATACTCGAACCCGGACCCTATTTTTAATTTTGGTTACTTCGGAAGTTCTTCAATATTCGGGTCGGTTCAACTTTGGATCGGTCCATAATCGGTTCTGGGTCAACCCAAATATTTGTAAAAATGTAATAAAAAAATGCTATTATCTTTATTACTCTTTTAAATAGAAAATTTATATTAAAAAAATATACAACAAAATCTTTGTTCGGGTCGACCTAGGAACCCGAGTTAGCAAAACTTTTCCAACCCAACCCGATACCCTCGACCCTATCTAGCATTCGTGGTACTCGATTCACACCGCATAAATTTTTATTGACCGTAGTACCACCGGACCCAAATAAGCCTAATAAGGGTCGGGGTCCGCAATAGGCTTAACCCACCCGAGTAACCTGACTCGAAAAAAAAATAATGGTGAAATTAATGTATATAATACGTTCTTAATTTTTAGTTTTTTAAAAGAAGAAAAAAACACTTTCGTGATTATTTATATTCAATTCTCTTAGCAGTTACCAAACAATGGAATTCAATACATTTCTCATTCAATTCAATTTCTCTGAATTATATTCTCTACTTCATTTTCTAATATCTGAAACAATTCCTTTCTGTACCTAAACCGAGCCTTTTATGGTTGCGTTTGGTTTGTTATCAAGAATCATTATAACGTTATAAGGTTTAATTATATAATAGCGCGGAATGAAAATGGGTTATCAAGTATTGATAGGATGGCAAAACTATTTGTTGGTTTAGTCAAGGTCAAAGATCATGATTAATCTTCCAGACCTAATTTTTTTATATATATGTAAAGTATAAAATTAAATTTAATAATGAAAGTGGTGAAAACACTAAAACTTACATTATAAATAACAGAGATAAAAAATGACACACATGCAACATAAAAAAAAATAAGTGCACCAACCAACATTAACGAAATTGCCACATATAGCAACAAATATATCCCTACAGTTCAAATCTTAAATCAAAGCCATGACATCATTTATATGCCATGTATGCATACTTAAAGCCACCTAAGCATTCCACAATTCTAAATCATTCCCGAATAAATTCAGACTAAAAATGTATTTGCAAGGATTCAAACCCTGGTCTATGCACCCACAACAATTGCAATTACCATTAGACCACAATGATAGTTGTGGCAAGTTTTTAAAAAACAAATGCAAAATCGTAATTCAGTTTTTAATTTTTGCATTTTAATTAAATTAATTAACGGTTATTTAACTTTAAAACCCATATCTGTTGCCAAAATAACTCTAAATCAAATCACGCACTATTCATGTTTAATTTTAAAAAGTCAAATGAATTTGAATAAGGTTTTGAAAGTTTATGAGAGAAGTTCAATCTCCTATTCAAAAAATGAAAGGATATCATCAACCCCTACAAAAACGTATGATTAATCCCTAACTTATTCAAAAAGCACACACACAAACACATACCGGTTATTCCACGGTGCATATCCTGAAGGTAAGATATGACTGTGCATATTTGATTTTTTTTTCTTGAATCTTGAAACCGGTATTATTTTGTAAAAGAGTTTACAAGTGATGTTGTAAAATTTTAAATTCTTATTGATGGTTTGTATAAAGCGACAATGATTGATTGTCATCACATCTGTGTTTGAATTTTGTAATTAATTTAGGAAATTTTCTCTTATGCATTTAATCAGGTCTCCATCATTATCGTTATTATTATTTTGAGTAGGTATGTGTTCTTATTTCCCCAAACTTTTATATTTGTTCTTAATGTTAAATCTCCCATTTTCTTATACTGGATTTATTTGAAAGTGACAGTTTGTATATGTCTAATTCAATTTATATGATTTGAGTTTGCAAAGGAGTTATGAAGAATGGTTCTTCAGATCATGTTTTTTTGCAGGATCCTGTGTTTTCTAATGATGTGCAAGAAGAAGACGTTAGACCACAAAACAAATACGTTAAACCATTGATTTCCGTTAACCTTAGGTAAAAACAGTATATTCTGTGAGAATTAGTGAACTACGGTGTTCCCTTCAGTTATAACAAATTTTCGTCGTTGGTATTTTTGTTTAGCCCATAAAATGGACCGGACACTACTCAGCAATTGTTATAATCCAACATGCGAAATGCATATGTATACAATGAAAAGGAATAGAGCCTAACCGTGTTCCCTTCCCTAAAATTACCATCAATCACGTTTGATTTTCAAATCGTTATACAGGTAAACACTCCCATCTTCATTCTCAGATAACTACCCAGCCGATTAAATTCCTAAATCTCAAAGCCCACGCTTTAATTCCACCAATTCAGTTCTAACAAATTAAGCCACTTAATGCATGCTTCGATCATGCATAATCTTCGTCCTTGCGGTTAATTATCTGGTACAAATTAATAAGCTTTTTGATATAAAATAAGTGATTACACAATGTTTTTTGTCAATTAATTAGCTTTTGGTATTAGTTTTTTTTATTTCTTTTATATTGTTTCATTGTGTATCAGCAAGACAACATTACGGGACATGGTAAGAACAAAACACAAACATGTTAATTATTTGTTTTAATCTCATGTATGTTGGTGTTGTATGTTGGCAGAACGAGGTTACTGTGGTGTACTTCCTGAAAAATGCATACAGGGAAGTGGAATGTGTTCAGGTCCGAGTCATGTCATTACCGCCAACTTTTAGTTTTGCCTAATGTCGTCATTCACATACATTTTTTTCTGTAACATGTCTGCCTTTGTGTAATGTGAGTAGATATCGGTAGCATCTAAAATTAGCTACGTTGCATGATAACTTTGTGTAAGCCTCCATTTAGTCGTTGCAACTTTTCACTGAACTCTTAATTTTGAAACTATTATGTATATATCTTTCAAATAAGCCCTCATATAAGGTCTCATAGAGTTTATAAAGTTAGGTCAAGCATGAGTACATTTTATGAAAAATCGCCTATCATGCAGAATATGCTTCCCTTTTAAGGGAAAATGTCAGTAGATCAATGGCAGTAACCCACGCCTACAGTCACAAGTGGTGCTAGCCAAGCATCAAAAACAAATTTCCAAGCCCTTCAATCAGATTTGGTATAATGGGTTACCATTTCTCAGTCGAGTCTATAAACTTTAAAGTATATTCTAACTCATTTTAATGCTCCTCTCTTGCAGAATATTAGTTAACAAGTTGCATCTTACATGCAGGATCCAAGTAGAATGATCAAAGTGAAAGAGCATTACATTTAGGTATCATTGCAATTTGCAAGCACAATGCATGTAAAAATGTAAAGTCAGACACAAATCATTAATGCAACAGTAAAGAAAATTGCAAGTTATCGCTTAACCTATTAGTTACTTCTCACTATCTGAAAAAGCTCATAACTTATTTGAAAATGCGACCTTGAAAATGCGACAACATGATGACGCATGAAACTTAAGTGGGGCGACCGCTAATTCAGCCAACATTAAACTGTTTGTCTGACCTTTTTTTTAATAACACAATCTGAAGCTGTAAGTTCAAGCTATTACATTTACGTGATCATGGCATAACTATAGTCTAATTGGGAACCCCGCGCACCAAAACCACATTAGAAAATTAAGCATGAATCAAAATTAAAGTATAAGTTATTGTTATCCAAATAAAGTTAAGCTCATAATGCAATACAAATTTTGGTTGATCAGATATTAAGATGCGCATCGCTGAAATTTTAGCTTGAAATGATTTTTTTGGATATCAAGTTAATCCATCTTATTGAGCTTTTTTTATCAATTAGGAAATAGAAAGAAGGTTTTCTTAGGTTAATGTTAAAGGTGATGATTTTAAGGATATACATTAACAGCAAAGCGGCGCGAACATGACGTAATTTTAGTATGTCCGTATTTCACAAAATCCGGCTTATTAAAAGCTCATCTCTATATTTATAAGCCAGTTCGAATGAAGAATGCACTGTTGTAGCTGAATTTGGTCAAGAACCAAAAAGTTTAACACGTCAAGGTAAGTTAAATCACTTAATAGAGTCATAATATATCACAACTTTGTAGGTATCGGTATGATATAAAAATGAAAAGAATTAAACGCAAAACGAATTTGTTATGTAACAGGCTTAAGGTTAGGAAGTCGAGCCTTGCGCAGATCCTTATAAAACCATTTGACAAATGAAACACCCGGCTCTACGTAACAGTTCAAAGGTATTTCCTAAATATTATAAGGGTAATTCCATCTATTTCTTTTTTTGAACAAACAACATAGTTATTTTGATGAACTTATACGATTAATCATAACCAAAGTCTGAGGTTTGTTTTTGTGAAAAATGTAAAGAATTGATGGGTGGTGTAAACGTTAGTACTTTATAAAACATAGTTTAAATGTGATATTGGGTAAAGATATAATAATGCTATTCCCCTCTAATGAAGTGCAGTTCTTATAGACATTATCCTTGGGGGAACACCTTCATAAAAGACATAAAATACTATTGCTAATTACATGAGTTAAAATCCTAAAGTGTGTGAATTATTTTATATGATAATAATGCAGTTATATTTGTTATATATGTTGGGATATTACTGCAAGATTTATGATTGCTTTGCTTTTATTATGTGGGCAATTTTTCTATAATAGGGTGAAAGCTCAAAAATGCAGGATGGACACTATATATGACAGCACGCATAAAAACTAACAAAGGGCACAACTATTCTCAATACTATTCTTCAGTGGTCCCCCGCCCCCCCTTCGATCGACAAGGTATTATTCTTCTCTTATAAAAGAAAAACACTGTTTTGGTGAAAGTTATAATTACAATCTGTTTTACATGACATCTTACCAAGTTTCCACATTGAGTTCAAAACATCATCCATCAATCACATCTCATTAAGAAAATAGTATAAATCCTAGGCAAAATGACAACTTATGAAATTTTAAATGTCTTTTACATTAGCACTTATCTAGGATTATTGTACATTCAGCTTCTTACAACCCAAAACTTTTAATAACCATAGTTGTGGGTGAGTAACTCTGATAACTGGTAATGGTCTATAATGCAGCTATCGAAAGGCTTTGCGTGTGATGAAATATGTTGATCTTCATGGACTTCCATTAATAACAATTATTGATACAAAAAGCATAAAAGCTTTTGCTGATTCAAAATAAAAAGGAGCTTGGCAAGTACAAAGATAGCTAGCATGTTACCTAAACTATTTTAAAGAATGCTACATAATTAATACATATAGTGAACTATTTGCTGAAATGTTTTTAAATATTTGAAATTTGAGAGCTGACACAATGTGAAAATGAATAGTCAGCTAAAATGTACCATAGGACTTTGTGATATACAAAGGTAGTATGGGTTTCGATGAACTTTGTGGGTACAAGGTGAATAACTAAAAACCCTTTGAGCGGTTCACCTTTGACATGACCATTAAGTTGGCTTGGAATGTTATGATGTATTCTTAGATTTTTGGCACTTAGAATTTCTCTAATTTATGTGCTTGCACCACTGGACTGTCTCATCTCAATCCCTCAATTCTCATACATCGATTCCCGTTTTATTTACAGAACAAACATCCCAAGTTACAAATGAAGCTTTAAAAGATGTGTAAACTTACCCAAACACTCTCCTTAATGGTCAGGGTATAGCGACGGAGTAAGTGAATATAGGACAGGAATTTGTAAAGACCAATAGACGGCCGTTTGACTTTATCTTCCAATTTCATTATCGATATGCAGATGTTCATTTCGTAGATTTATACATAGTATTTAATAAGCATTTTCATAGGTGCTGTTTTATCCACTTACATCAGATTGCACTAATTTGTAGTTTAATATGCCTGAAGGTAAACTGACAACAGACTTAAGAAAAAGAAATTCAGCGTAATGTTTTGGAGAGTGGAATTACTAATGTCAACGTGCATCATCTTTAAAGAAAAAGAATCTGGTAATTTCCCTCATGTCATTATGTGGGTCTGATATTATTGTTAGCTCAAAATCTGGTGGTCTGTTTTCCCTTGCTGCTTCAAAAAGTATAAAGAATAATGTGCAAGTAAACCCAACTTGATGTTTTATGTTGCTTTAGTGCAACTCTCATCTCGACCCATTTATATTAATGGGTCAATTGGGTGTCCCCTGCTCCATAGAATGTGTATGTTGTAGTGGGTCAATCACTGGCTAGGACTTTTCCCTAAAAGAACAAATGGTAAAATTTAATGTTTCAACTAAAACGTTGAATTTAGAAACTGTATGAAAGCTTTGTCCCAGATGCCTAACAAATCTTGTGTCATTTTAATTCAAAGATAAAGTTTAGTATTGAAATAGTAGGTTTTAATTGTTTTATTAAACAGAAATAACTCACATTTATTTACCCAATAGCTCGAGTATGCCCATCTTTGTACCTCTAACCCATTATTACTTTTCTTCTCCCAGTAATTGGGTTATGGGAATCTAATCTATTTGACGAGTGCCCAAGGTAAGGTATAAAGATTTAAAAGTAAGATGCTTGACGAATATGAGGATATGATCCTAAATACAGGAAAGTCAACCAAGGTTAAGAGCTTGGTTGGCAAGGAAAAATCAGAAGTCTTAGTCGACGAGAAAGACCCAGATAATTGAAGATGCCAATAGATGAGAATTAAACTATCTTGGAAGAGAGAAGACTGGTACAGTACGTCAATATATATAACATATAAACAGTTAGTAAATATCTTTTAGCAGATACTATATATATTGACCAAACAGTTAGTAAATATCTTTTAGCAGATACTATATAAATTGACCAAACATTTAGTAAATATCTTTTAGCAAATCGTTAGCTAAGCCTATGTATGAACAAAGTTGCTGCAAGGCATTTTGCTCCACCTTTAGGGTTCGTTTGGTTTGTTAGTAAGAATCATTATCGGTATAGGTTTGATTATATAGTGGAATAAAAATGGTTATCAAGTTTGATATGATTGGCAAAACTATTGTTTGGTTTAGTCAAGGTCAAATATCATGATTTAATCTTCCAGACTATGTTTTTTATATATATGAAGTAAAAAATAAATTTAATAATGAAAGTGGTGAAAAAAATAAATATCTATTATATATAAAGATTAGGTTCACCTCATTAAATTGGAGGCTTCAAGAGGAGTACCCCAAGCTTGTATTGGTGTACTAAAAAAAACTGAATTTAAGTCCTTCATAAGCATTTGTAGTGAGTACGTGTACAAAAAAATATGAATTAAAGTCCTTCAATTGCATCTACAATGAGTACCCTCACCCTGAATATGAAAAGTTTTAGAGTTACAAAAGCATCTGCAGTGAGTTTGTGTACAAAAAAATATGAATTAAAGTCCTTGAATAGCATCTGCAGGAGTACCCTAAGCTTCTACAGTGAGTACCCCCACCTTCATTATCTATTATAAGATGAGAAGGTTTTGTAACATGCACTATCCCATAACCGACCATTAAATGCAATGGGATGCAAGAAGCTTTTGAAAATAACTACTCTACTAAATTGTTGCATGAGGATATGAGAAGTTGCCAATTAAACCTGTCTGGATGATTATAAATTGGTGAGGAAGGATTTAGTATGCCCAATTATCCTAATCTGTTTTCTCATCATGTCTAGCAAAGCTACATCAGCAAAGATAAGCATCTCTGGCGAGGCAACATCACCTGATAACCACATGTCTGCAGTCGACCAAAGACTGAACATCATGTCTGGTGGAGGTTCATCATCCAACAAAGCCACCTTGAATGAATCGGCATCAGCGAAGGAACTCAAGTCAGACTCACCTTTATTCTTGGATGAGCTACAGGTTGGTGTGACCGGGACAATTTTTGTGATGCCATGTAGGATTTAGGATGTACGTGCTATAACAGGCTGATATTTGAGTACCGATGTGGTTGTTTCTGATGTGCGGGTAAGCCATGATTTCCAATATTTCCGTTTAAAAAGTTAACATGCTGTTGCGGTTGGGCTAAATGTTAAGACATTTTACTTGCAGGGTAATGCCATCCATTGCAGTGCACGGTCCAATGTTGCGCATAATTTTATAAAGTTAAAAGAGGGGGTCATTACTATATAAAAAACTTTGTGGTTCACCCAAATAAAGAGGAGTACCATATTAGGAAAAATGATGCCTTCATGCTGGAGTTCAATGGGGCTACAAGCGCTCGGAAATCTTTGGCCAAAGGTGTTGGATTTGTGAGACATCCTTTCCAATTAGTCGAACTTGATAGGGTGGAATTGACAGAAAAAAATACATGATTGGTAATATTTATTGCATTTGGGGAACATTATGATATAATAGTTACTTGCATATTTTACCCATCGTCCTATCTAATCATGGAAGCAACATATTTCAGATGTTGCTGGATACATCGCTAATGTTGGAAGATCCATTCAACAACGAATAGGCTCTAGAACCCTAGACTTCTACCTGGCCAACGAAAGGTAACTGTCATTTTTAATCATTATTACATTGATAGCATGTAGTAATATGCAAGACTATGCGCAGGGGTCAGATGCTTAGAGTTACACTTTAGGGGGGTTTGGGAGATACACCGATTGAAAAGAAGACTAAAGATGTGGGCTAGTGTGCAATAATTTTAACAGCGATGAATGTGAAAACTTATAACAGTAAGCCCCTGTCAACCTTAAATTTTATGAACATTGTGCATGAAGTGCACGTGTTTTTAAATTTTCTATTTGCCCTACCATATAAGTTGTACATGTCAAGCAGTTCATCCACTCAAATCTTTGATGATCCGAATATCCCGACATTGAAAGAACTCAGGTCTGAAATCAGGTAAGGAGGGCAGAGCATGAGAGAGTCGGTTGGCACCTTATTTTGTAACTTTATACTGCTTACAATTAACCCCATTATGTTTTGCAAGGTTGCGGACCAGACCAAGAAGCTTATGCCAGTGGAGTTTGGCCAACCAAGGGCGGGCACCCTTAAAAACCTCCTTCTATGGGCGCGCAACCGCCGAAATGATGTATGCTCGATGAGCTCCGACCAAACATATTTTCCCTATTACCCAACTACATCCCATTTCTAAAGTGTTCCCGTGTGCAATATGTAGCTTTTATTTGCCAAGTGCGGATCGATAATATTAGGACGCAGAACGGCTGGAACTTCCCAACTTGTGGCGGGGAAAAGTGTAAGAAAGGAGTTGGCAGAAAGGGGGGATGGTGGTGTGACGCCTGCAAGTAGCAGTAGAGTATCCCGTTCTGAGGTAATGTTTGGTATTCTAACATCACCATGTTAATTTAAAGCCCACCCAAGATGATGTTGACCATGACACATGGTTATCTCAATTGACAGGTACAAGCTAGAGTTAGGGATTTCCGATGCGACAGCGCATGTGGTGGTGGTTATGTTCGATGAGACGGCGTCTGAGTTGGTTAAGTGCTCAGCCGACTCACTTGCACAGTCGGACAAAGAGGTAAATCTTTGACAGTTATATGCATTTTCACCATTTAGTCCGGCCTTGCAGACGCTTTTAACAAGAAGATTCGTTTACAGTATTTAGATGACACATTAGCTTTGCCGGCCCCGCTGGAAAATATCATAGGCGCTACTCACACCTTAGAATTTAAATCTCATACGTACTATGAACATGGAACCTTCGAAAGCTTCACCTGTTGGAACCTAATTTCCCCAGAGGCAGTTGTAGAGAGTGCAGGTTCGAGCACTATAGATGTAGTACCTGATACTCCACGGTCTTCAGGAAAGGGATTGCACAAAAAGCCATCCATGGCAACTCTTTTGAAACCATGTGATGGGAAAACACCCATAAGGTTGGTCCTAAATCAAACAACTACAATTGTATACCTTGAATGGTGAAAACTTTTTATCAGGCACTGTGATTTTGGTTTGATATAAATAACCAGTTTGGTTTCATGACCTTATTTTAGCCAAGAGCTTGAAGATTCAGATGCAGATTCGTTGCCAGTTCAAGCTGGGGGGAAGAAAAAGCAATGCGTGTCATAATCTGAGTAGGCAGAGCAGTTCCCAGAGACTATATAAGCAACAAGAAAGCTGTTAGGATGAGGTAGAATAAAAAAATACCCAACTCTGAATAAAACAGTGTAGTTTGATGCGTTGAGCATCACAAGACTTTTGTTTGTTATTCAAATTTTATGGATTTAATGCTAAGGTTGCCTAGGAGATCAACCATTTGTAGGTGTTTCAAATGAATGCATCCAGTTGAGTTTTATTCCTATATGTGTTCTCTTTGCTTTTCCAGTTTTCATCCACACTTGGTATATGACATAAGCCAAAAATATATGATATACTAAAATGAAAGATAGATAAACTAAACATGTTTGTTTGATAAATCTGCACGCCAACGTGTGCAGCCAATGGTTGGTACCATCCAGCCATAAACATTTCCTAAGGTAAGTAAACAACAATGCCCCATAACCTACATAAGATTATTCCACGTCTAATCACTAAACATGTATACAGTGAACAAGAATCCTATTTGATGAGGAACTCTCTTTTCAGTCACAGGTAACATGTTTCGCCTTATGGCGTTATTTTAGGTAACATGCTCACGAATGAAGTAAGATGTATTACTTAAAATAAATGAAGTATCTTTCAACCATGTGCAGAAAAATCATTAGTCTATAATCGGTTTGCATCAGTAGATAAAATGCCTAAACCCTAACAAAGAATACCCCCTTTGCCAAACACCCCGCAAAATGAGATTCAGAGAAAACCAATTGATCATTTACAAAAACAATGAAGGATAGCTTACTCAAACGTAATTATAAGGCATACCTGAGAAAATCGTTCTTCAATTGCTGTTTAGTATCCACAATTGGCCCGTCTGAAATTGGATTGAACCCCTGATGTGTGTTTTTACAAGCTTTAAATTTATAATAACTAGAAATACCGATTTTTAACCAAAAACACAACATTCGGGCAAGTATACCTTATTCGAGTGTAATATAGTATTAGGTAAGTCCAGGTCGTTCTACGGGATTTGTAGCAATTCACATATTGTTTATCAAGTAACAAAGCCAATTGATTATCACGGATCAAATAGCCTAAACGTGTGTATAAAGCAAGCAAGTGACAAGGCATGATTCACATAACATAATAGATAGAGATAGAGCAAGACTTTATATAAACAAAGCATACAAGTCATATATGATAGGTAATCATAATAACAAGCATATCTACCAATGATAACATAGAATCTTTTCGGCCTATATACTACATCATCACTAGTGCATTAAGAATGGTTTATATCAAATATGCATATATATGAATTCCTCCCAACCCGGTCGGTCAACATAAGGAAGGGTCTTAAACATCATTCTACTTAGGTTGTTTATCAATTTACCACACCATTCTCACAAGCATGATATTGATTCATATGGCCAACATGATTCAAAATATATCAAGGCAATTAATCCTTTCGGCCTATTTCAATTGCAAGATATATCAAGAGATAAACAATGATCCAAGTAAGATAACATCGAATTCATAAACATGTATATTCATAAATCATAGCAAAATCATCCAAATATTATTCATGTTTCACATATAAGAAGCAAAGTAACAATACCAATATTTCGACTACAACAACCATCAACCCAAAACTAGTAGTTTCATAATCAACCAACAACCAAATGCTACTAAGATAACCCAGAAAATACCATGTAACTTCTGGAAATCCGCAACATATCACCAAATGGAGTGTTTGGTAACAAGGTTTATGGTGATGATCTTAAGAGAATTTGGTGTGAATCCTCCAAGAATCAAAGTGATAAGTGTTAAGGTTATGGAAATGGATGGTATATGATCTAGATATGGTGTACAACTTCTGGAAATATGTATTTTAGTGGTGGTTTATGGTGGAGAGTGGTGGTAGCATGGCGGTTTATGGTGGATTAAAGGGGTGTTTGGATCATTAGATCTAAGAATCCTCGCCACTTATTCCTCCTTTCCAAAGGCTTTATAGATTGTGTGTGTAAGATGTATGAGATATATATGAAATGTGAGAGTCGAGGAGGGTATTTATAGGCTTTTCGGGGGCTAAAGTGCGTCGCACACACTTATTTATGCGCCGCACTTAGTACGTTAATGCACTTAGCATTTAATTGCATTTAATTTTCTCCACCGCCTCAAAAGTGCGCCGCACTTTGGGTAAAACCACCGCACTTTGGGTGTTTAAAGGATTTTTTAGTTCTGGTGAAAAAGTGTGTCGCACTTTCTGCAAGTGCGGTGTAACATTCTGTATTTTCTGGTCATTTACGACGTCATTTATTTTACTAATTATATTTTTTTTTCTTACGTGTTTACTTTTAATTCTTATTATATAGTAAAATCGTGTAAACTAAAAACCAACAATCAACGTAAACGGGCACCAAACGAATTAAAGTTTTCATCAAGCAAGCAATATATTGTTTTTACGAAAGTAATAATCAACTTTTTATATTTTATTTTTATTGGTTGCGTAAAACGTTTACGTTTCGCAATTAAATACATTTAGGCAAACCCGGAAGCACCAAAACTTTTCTACGCTTCAATAAATACTCACTTTTATACCCAATACCTATAATTTACTAAATATCATCACATATAGGCATACATGGCCAGATATGGAGCTAGAAGAACAAAGAAATATCAAGTTTGAAAACACATTTCCTTAATTTCATGAGATGTTCTCATCTTTTA
>BQNB010165840.1:0-14176 GCA_026074375.1 Tanacetum coccineum | reverse complement strand
TTAGTTATCTTGTGTATAATCTATATATTTAGAAAGATATGCATATAAGCTTAATGTTTTTGAAGATTCATAGTTATCTTGTAAAGGACTCCTTGATGTATAAAAGGAGATCCTAGGTTTTGGCATTAGTAACACATCATATCAGTCTTTCATAGTATCCATAGCTTCAAGTCTGTAAACCCTAACACTATCAAAGAGTGTTCGTATTAATATATTAGAGCTTATTGTTTTGTTTATATTATCTGTTTGTCAAACATACATTGTTGTTATCCTTCTTAGTGGTATAAACTAGATTCCGCATTGTTTATATCATATACACAAAGTTTCATTCTTAGTACCTTTAGATTTATCCAAGGATACTAAACCTTACGTCAAGCTAAGGAGTTAAAGATCTATTCATTAAGATCAACACAAACTAATAGCATAAAATCGTTCAAAAAGAAATATACAAGATTTACAAACCTAACTCACTTTCGTAGGAATCACAGTTGCATTTAGCATATGCAACAAGCCTTTTAAACCACTTGGTGACCCAGGTAGACGAGTGAAGTCTCGTGATGGTTTCCATAGAACATACCCACAAAGTTCATTTAGATGTACAAGGTTTAACATTGTATTAAAACTTAATTTAAAGGTTTTACAGGAAGAGTTTATGGCGTAACTCTAGTGGTTACGCCGTAATCATGTGGTATATATTTTGTAAAAACTTTAGTTTAATGTTTATGGTGCAACCATTGTATGGTTTACGTCGTAATTAGATTGGGTACGGCGTAACCTTTTATGTTACGTGTAATTGCTGCTAAATCAGCAAAGCTACCACATAATTACGCTTCGAGACGGTCTCGAGAATTGCCTCCTAGCTGCTGGAACCTGCAAAATAAGGTAAAACATGCAAACCAACTAATATACAAGAAATGAAATTTATTGATTAAAAGATGGGTTATCTCCCGACAAGCACTTTTGTTTATTAACGAGTCTTTAAGTTAGACTCATGCCCATTCTACATTTCATTGTGGGCACCTTTATCAAACTCTTTTCGGATCATTTATTTGAATCTTGATCCATTTTTTCTTCCTAGGGATAAAGTATCGTTTATTTCTTTGGTCACACAAACAAACTTTTGTCCACTTTTAAATGAATATATCTTTACTTCGAAGGTTTCAACCTGAACTTCAAGGGGATCGTATTTTTCAATTTCGATTCCTATTTCTTTACGTTCCTCTTCTTCAAGCCCATGATCATGTCACCAGTCTGTGTTATCTCTATGGACATCTTCACAATATTCCCATATCTTATCAAGCATATGCCCTTTTTTTCCTATCCTGAGTTCATATTCATCTGCTAATTGATCGATTTCTAAATCAAACACCCATTTATAATCATAAAAACTCCTAGCAAGTGGTTCTTTGATAATCCCTTATTCGTCTCGAAAACAGTCAATCAACCACAACTTAAGTAATGCCTTTTTCACAGGTTCACTCATGTCAGTATGTCCAACCTTAAGTAATGTCCATTCCCTAAATGTGTAATCACTAGGTCTAAGGTTTTTTGTAACCTTTGCCCTTTTTGTGTTATGAATATTTCATTTATAGTCCTTTGACTATCTGACTGTTGTTAATTTATTCAGATTCTGTACCGTGTTGACGGTGGTGATTTTATGAGATATGTGATGATTTGAGGTTTATTGTGATTAATAATCCCTTTTAGAAGGTATTATTGTGTTAAGTGTATTCTGGGTGGTTTGACCAGTGAATTTTGAGAAATGCCGAAAAACGAGTCTGACACGTCCGTTAATGTCCAAATTGAGTTTTGAAGGGTTTAAAGTAAAAATATGTCATGTGAATACTCTAGGTTAATGGAAAATTATTTTTAAAGTGAATAAAAATGCTAATTAACTTTGGGGTAAATTTTACGGTTGAGTTTTACGAGTATTTAAGTGATCCCGACACGAAAAGAAAGGCCCGAGACCCCATGGGATACCATGGCTGGTCAAAAGAAGACTAGGGAGACAAGGTGGCTTAATTTTAGCTAACCTTGTCCAAATTGTACATAAGATGCTTTCCTTATCCTCATTTTTACACATAGTTCATTTTCAAAATCAAAAAAATATCCTCTCCCTTCTCTCTTGTGTTCGTCCGCACCTACAACACACACACTCTTATAATTTTTGAAGTTTGATCAAGAAAACATGAAGACATAAATATTTGGGGTTGATTCTAGTGTTTGGTTATTCATTTAAACAACGTTTGGGTTGTCCGGTTCGTGTCGAAATCTACAAATTTGAAGATTTTCTTGTAAGTTTTCAAATTTAAATTTCGTTTGTCCTTTTGGGTTTATTTTGATGCATAGATGTTAGTTGTACAAGTTGATCGTTGTGAAAATTGATTTTTGGAAGCGAAACGAAAGAAAAAGGGGGTGTTTGGTTCGTGTAAAAAGAAAAGGAAAAAGAGGGTTTTTGTAGTTTTGATGTCGTGGTCGTGATGGTTGAATAATATATGATGCTAGAATGCTTATTTTTTATAGTAGCTTGTATGGCTTATTCGGGCTTATTTTTAAGCTATTTCTTGGCTTATTTGGGCTTATAGGCCACAAATGGATTCCCAAAATCACTAGGAAAGTGGTTTTGATTATTTTTGTGTTATGGCATATGTTGTGGACTATTTTTTAGGCTTATGGTAGTAACCAAATACGATACGTAGCTTACTAGCTTATTTTAAGCTTAATATACGTAATTTTGAGCATATGGGCTCACAGCCCAATAAGTTCATTTAAGACGTGGCTTAATAGGAGGGCTTATTATGGTCCATATTATTTTATACATATAAGTATATACTTATATATGTAAATAGACTTTGGTTTTAGACTTGGATCGTATTTTAGACTTATAAATATCTTAATGAACCCTTGTTGGGCCTTAAAGCCCAATAAGCGATATTTAGTAGTTATGAGAGTTTTGATGGACTTTTAAAAGTGGAAATGTATTTACGAAGTGATATTGAACTATATTTTGGGAAAAACGTATTGGTAAGCGTTAAAGATTGAGATTTTGAGATTTTGTCGAAAAGTGTCGAATTTGTGAAAAATATTGAAAAATAAGGTTTTAGACCTTGGAAAACGTTGTATAAACGTACGGGTCATGTCCAAATTTCATAAAAAGTTTATACTTAGAAATTTTCTTAAAACATGATTTTTGATTTTAAATAATAAAATAATATTTAATTATTTTATTTATTTAATAAATTCACAAAAAGACGAAAAATATAATTTTTCTCGAAACATCTCTAATGTGTTTATTATGAGTAAACGTTTTATTTTCAACCGTATAATGATTATTTTGAAGTGACTAAGGTGTACCGAATGGACTTGTCGAGATATATTTATAATTAATAATTATAAATATTTATTATATTACTTATCTATTTACGCTAAATAGTATAAGTATGTATTATCGGGGAATGAGATTGATATGATTGTGGAGTTAAGTCGTCAACCATCACACTACTAAATTATTTTGGGTAATTGTACAACGCGTCTAAACTCTATGCATCAAACGTGAAGATTGTTTTGAAATTGGATGATTAAATTGGGATATTAACTAGACTAGGTCGTGGGCGGGCATCATTGCATTTGCTTGTGTGATTGAGATTTGGTTGCTAAAGACTTGCTTGAGGTGAGTTCTCGTAGCCCCACTTTTTACTGGTTTTTTAGTTGGGGGAATATGATAGTCAAATGTGTTTTGAAATGTTTTGAATTGATTTGTGCAAAATGTGGTTTTGTTTTGTGACAAAGTTAAGTGCAATGACTGCAAGTGGAATATTATGTGATTCATGATGTTTGGATCGAATGGGTACGCCTACCCAGTGTTTGTGAGATTATTGGATCGGATGGGTACGCCTACCCAGTATTTGTGTGATTATTGGAGCGGATGGGTACGCCTACCCAGGTTTGTGTGTGGTCCTGCCCTAATTTTAGTGCTCCAGTTGGTAGGCCCTTTAGGTGCGTAAGTGACATATGGTTATTGATTAGCGGTGATGCTAAGGTTGTTTGCATATATTCACCGTCATATAGCACTATTGTCCACTGTTGAAATATTGGCACAACTTTTGGGTTTAAGGTCAAACCTACGAGCTCACCAACATTATTGTTGACGTTTTCGAGTATCATTTTCAGGTGAAGTAAAAGAAGAGTAGTTTGGTGATTGATAGCAGACTTAGAAGTATCCCGAGTGGAATTTCGTTTGAAGTCTTGCTTGTTTGTTGTTTTGATTCTAGTTTTTGGATGTTTTGGATAAGTTTGGATTATGGTCCCCTGTGTGGGCATGATTTAGGACATCACTTGAGTTTGTTCAAGGTTGATGGTCTTCATAGCACTTGGAGTTTATGCAATGTAGTTTTCTCTATTTTGTATCTTGTGTTATGATTGATTATTATGTTGCATTCCCGAGTTTCCGCTATTGTCGGGGTGTGACATTTTTAGTTTCTTGAGATGGGGTTCTAAGAGTGGTACTAGTATTGCACCATTTGACATATGTATCATCCCAAATTAAACTATTGGTTTGATACTTTCTGTATTTTGCCAAAAGTTAGTCAGGAAAGGATAATCCTAATCGAATTATGTTCTTTATTTCATTATCATAGTTGTAGTACCAAAACCTTAAAGTCCCAAACTTGGATACCCCATAGATTTTATTTCCCCCATCGCACATACCTTTGGTGGGGTCACATGTTGGCCATATCTTAGTTTGTTCGTCTATGGTCTGCTTAACAAGGTTACAGAAATGTGCCCTCGGGATATGTTGGTCTAGCTTAATTTTTATTTTCTTACGATTCTGATCGTGTAAACTATCATTAAGCGAACTATCATGTAAGTTTCTTGGTTGATTATTGCTAGATGCGGGAGTTAGAGATGTATTATCCAGGTCAGATTTTATCATAAAAAATTTCTCAGTGGGAATTGTGAAATTATGATCTCTTTTCTCTATGTCATAACTAACTCTATCGTTATTGGTTCTTAAGGAGATTTCTTAATAAAAAACATTGATTTCTGCATGAATGGTTGCTAAGAAAGGCCTGCCTAGAATTATTGTCTCATTAGGAGTTTTATCGATAACCATGAAATATGAAGGAAATAAGAATTTATCAATATTAACTAGGACGTTTTCAATTATACCTAAAGGTGCCTTTTTTGTCATATCAGCCATTTCAACGAGCATATTGGTGTTCCTTAAGTTGGCTAATCTTAAATACTCAAATATGTTCCTAGGCTTTACATTAACACCAGCACCTAAATCAGCCATACCATAAAAGTTAAACTTACCAATAGTGCAAGGAAGTGTGAAATTCCCTAGGTTTAGCTCCTTAGGTGGCAATTGGCACTGTAAGTCCTTGGTTGTCCATCCCTCTTTATTGATAAGCTTTCCAGAAGAGATAGGTTTACGTTGCGTCTCAAGATCATCATTAACCACTTTGCATTGCCAAGTAGATGAACTAGGAATTTCATTGGTGTCCCTAGATTGGAGTTCCTTGGTTAATTGCTCGATTTGGGTTTCTAGGTTTTTAAGTGAAGCGCTCTGGTTTCTGGTGTTAACCTCTACACTTTCTTGGAGTTTCGTAATCCATTCATTCGTTTTCTTGCTTCTTCGTGCTGATTCTTCCATATGCGTATTCATAAGTTCTTCAACACTTTGTCTCTTCTCTCCATAAGGTGGTCGATTATCAGTACGAGTGTAGTATCCTGACAGACCTACATGGTATTTTACTCTATTATTTCTGTTGAACAAAGCTGGGTGGTCAAATTCCCTATATTTGGCCTCCTCCACCTGGTTGGCTTCCTCATTGAGAGGACATTCTTTTTCGAGGTGAGGTCCTTCGTAGATTTGACATCTTACTTGGATCGCATGAACATTTTCTTTCAGCTTCTTCATATGGCATCCTAAGTTATCCAGTTTACTTATTGTAACACCCCCAAAATCAGGTCGCAGCCAGAATGGTAACATTGGGGTGCTACGTCAAAGTACAAAAATCAAGATATATGAAACGACCTTAAATGGACATTAATAAATAAGTTTCATTCGATGTCATTACAAAAGATCAGAGTTTTCACGTTAGGTCCCATAGTTTTTGATAAAAAGACATTAAATTTTTATACGACAAAATTTCATTAAATTAAGAAATCAGAATCCCTCTAATAGATATCCGTCACGGCTCCCATCCAAGCTTATGCCTCAGCACCTGAGATTAAAACATGCTAAAACGTCAACAAAATTGTTGAGTGAATTCATAGGTTTATCAGGAAATAGCGTGGACCACAAGATTTAAGTAATAGTAGACTATGAAACACATTCGATAGTCCAACACTTTGTATTATTGCCCTAAGCTCATGACACCGAACCTTAACGTAATAACTGTAATCAAACCAGTACTCACGAGGTTTGGCCCCAACGACGGATACAATGTTACAAAAAACATCCTATGAATTTCTTAATACAGATGTTGCCAAACTCCTACGAAATTTTCTTCGAATTTTAAATGCTCAATGTTCAACTAGAAACCACACCTAGGAAGGGATGGTCGTCCTGATAGATCATCCATAAACACTTATCGTATACCCCAGCAGGTAATTTAACGTTCATGAATAAAGGGGTCCCTTAGCGGCAGAAGGGAACTTGGCAATAAATGTAATCAGGAAATCGCCATAACATGTTTTGAAAACCCTTGTGTCCCCAAAGAAATCAGAGCAGTATTCTCCCCGAATTTAATAAAACAAGTATTAGAAACAGGGGCTACGAACTCACCTTGAGTAAGGTAATCAACAAAGTATATCACAATAGAAAAAAAATACGTCACGAAGGAATCGAAGGCAACCTAATCCAATATAGGTCGTTATAAGTACTAACACGTGATTATTATAGGTCTTATAGCTCATTCTTACTTATCGTTGGGCTATCATAATATAAGAGGTCGTGTAGTGAACGTATGAGGAGACAGGACACTTTGAATTGTAAATCCAACAACTCGTCGATACGCCACCCCGAAGATGCCTCATTATGAAACTCCCTAGTAATATAGTACTTTTGATAACTATTACAACGTATGACCTCTATATAGCAACATCACCGACTACTCGTATTTGCGAAATAATAGTTAAAATGCATCTTGCTAAATAATATTCGTGTTATTTGAACTCGTAAATCAATATATAATTCAATTGTCTTTGTAAAATAATATTTATAAAGTTTAAGACATGTATAAATATTATATAATGATTCTACAAAGTTTCGCAAAAATTTATTTTAAAAACGAACCAACACTATTCACCTCAGGAAATAGTGCACAAGTTAGAAAATAATGCGTAACTTTCTCGTTTTAAGCCCGTTTACCTTACGTTTCTTATGTCCACATTTTCGTATTAAGTCGAGTTACAAAATATAACATTGTTTAAAATTTTAGTTTTTCTGATGAATAGTGATTTTTACTGTTCATAACAGATATATACTTATTTTTATAGCTTTTGTTATCGTAAACTCGTAAACGTCGTATTTTATTCGTTATAAATCGGTTTTTCGAGTTTCTTATCATTTTGGAATCGTCATGAGGCGTATTATTTTTATGTAATGTCAAACCTACTGTATGAAGTCGAAATCAAATCACCCTTTTATTATCCAAGTGTGTTCCATATATAAAGATTTTGTTATTTAATAACTTTATAAACCCAAAATTTATACAAAATCATGTTTTAATACTTCAACAACATGACAACATATTTATTTTAAACCCATTTGTCCATATATATATAACCAATAACATAAGAAAAGTGGTGTAAATTCATAAACATAAGTGATAATTCGTTTTACATATTAAAATCCTGAAGTGGTGATAAGTTAAATAAAACATGTAAACATATAAAAATGATGAAAGTAAAGAACATGAAGGTTTTTTGAAAACCATAATATGAAATAAGATGATGACCAAAGATCTGAAACCCTTGTTTTAGATATAAAACCCAAGTTTTACTTTTCTGATTAATACTTGAAAAGGTTAGCCAATGCTTGAAACACCCTTAGATATCTTAGATGGATTTGTATAAGAGTGTATTTGAATAAAATTTGTATGGGTTTGTGTGGTTGGGGTTTTGATGCCGTGAGATGGTAGAGAGCAAAAGGGAGTATATGTTTGATTTTTTTTTACTAAGTGTTAATGTATATGTGTTATATCTTTCTAGTCTTGCATGTATATAAGATATAGATGACCAAAAAGGTGCATAGTTAGTCAAGGAACATAGTATGGTCATAGGGATGGTCTTTGTTATGGTCATTAGTCAAAGTAAGCTAGGTATGGTGTTGCATAAATGAAGTAAGGTGTATATTTGACCAAAATGTAAGAGTTTTGTTATAATACTTGTACAATTTGCAAGAATTTCGGCAAAACATAATATATAGATGATATATTTTGTAATTTTTATGTATTGGGTATAAAAGTGGGTATTTGTTGAAGCGTAGAAAAGTTTTGGTGGTTCCGGGTATGCCTAAACGTATTTTATTGCGAAACGTATTTAATTTACGTAACCAACAAAAATAAAATATAAAAGTTAATTATTACTTTTGAAAAAATAATATAATGATTGCTTGACGAAAACTTTAATTCGTTTGGTGTCCGTTTACATTAATTGATAATTTATAGCTTACGCGATTTAACTTAATTATTATAATTAAAAGTAAATGCATACGAAAAAAATTTATTAGTAAAATATATGACGTTGTAAATGACCTGAAAATACGGAAATGTTACACTTATGATTGCAGCAAGTCCATCTGTAATACTGTTGTTGCTAAGGCTCCTGCTTAATGTCCAATCGTGCCACTTTTAAGAGTGGTCAGCCATAGTTTGTATTGCCGTCAGGGCTTGAGTTGGTGTTATCCCAAGAATCGATCCCTTTGAGTCAAGCAATTGTCTGTTCATAATGCTAAAAGCTTTATAAAAGATGTTTACATTTTGATGGATGTTTATGTCATGGGTTGGGCACTTATACAGGAAATCATTAAATCATTCCCAAGCTTGGTATAATGATTCATCGATTTCCTTCTTGAAGTTATTGATGTCTTCAAGTCTTTTAGCAGTCTTGGATGGTGGACAATACCTTTGGATAAAAGCCTTTTTAAGGAGGTCCTAAGTATTAACAGCTCCTGGAGTAAGTCTATCCACCCATCTTTTAGCGGTCCCCGTAAGAGTAAACGGAAATACACGTAGGAGTACATCGTCCTATCACACCCCAGGAATATTGAATAAACTTACAATGTTGAGGACTCGATCAACATGATCGTGGGCATCCTCATTTTTATTTCCAGAGAAGGTTTCTTCCCTCAATTCTCGCATGAATTGACTCTTGATCTCAAAGTTAACATTGCCTCTGATTTTTGGTTTAACTACGCTCGGTGCTTGGTTTTCTCGTAACAATGCTAAGTATTATTCCATGGTGAGAGTATTGATGTATACTCCCACCATAGCTCCTGTAGTTAATAGAAGTTAGAGAATAATTACAAGAAATCAAATTAATACTAATTTTTAGCTCCCTAGAAACGACGCCAAAAACTTGATGCGTATTTTATTTTAAATATTTATTTACCAAGTTTTAAATTTATAAAACTCGATTCACCTGACAAACACACTAACGGGAAGAGAACCCGATCGTGAGTAGTGTAGAAATGGTAAATCCGAGGTCGTCCCAAGAGCTAAGTTTTAATTAGTTTTAATTTGAATTGTCACGTATTGAAAATAGTTTAAGTATGATTTGTAAGATAACATGAAAGTAAATTGCGAGAAAGTAAATTGATATAAGTAATCAGGGAGAAAAACATGCTAGCATAGCCAATTCATTACTACCGTCATAACTTATGTTTTCTTGTGCAATGTTATACCATGGTTTCATTAGTGGTTTCTAAAGTCGACAGACCTGAATAGATATATTTAGTTTGCCCTATAATTTCTATGATCCCGAATCCCCTGAAGGTTACGAAGGTAGGTCAACCAGGTCATAGTGATTAATCCTAACTATCCCTGAGAACTAGTCTAATAACCTAAACAGATTATTAACCCATTCTAAAAGAGTTCCTGTGCCTTTTAAGTATATTAAGTGATAGAGGCGGTAACAGGGTTAGTTCCTACACTAGGTATAGGGTTTAAAACCTATCCTAGTACCACTATTAATCCAACGTTTAATTGGTAATCTAATAACAGGACTAACAGGGTTTAAACCACTCGTAATACTATCAAAACCCAGGGTTGCGCGATAGTCAAAATGATATCCAACGAAACCATGATTTAACAGGAAACAAACATTATAACGATAGTAAATTCATAACTAGGCCAGCATTTGAAGTGCTTAGCCGCTCATGGCAACAACAAAGCAAGAATTAATAAAGGTAATCATAGATTGAGAACTCATAATTCTTACAGATGCAGTTTACGAACGATTAAATGCAAAAGTAGTATAGGTGTGATCTCTGATTGATTTCGAGACTAACCCATTTTAAAATATATATATATATATAAATATATAAAATACTTATAAATATATAAATAAGAGGATAAGAATCAAAAATCTCTCAATTATAGTAAATCCGAAAGTATGATTCCCGGGTCGTAATCCTCAACGAGGAATGCAATTGAAAGTCGATAGTCGTTTTGAGAATCGATGCTTGAATGGAACAAAATTTAGATTGGTTATCTAAAACTACGGGAAAATTTAAGGCAAACACTTAAAACCAATTAATGGAAAACAAAATTTAACTAAAAACGCAAACCGGAAATTCTAAACGGGACCTAAAAACCCTAAATTATCAAAATAAAGAAGGCCTAACAAAATGATCTTTTGTTTTAAAATCCATAATATTGACTAAAAACTATAACAAAGAAAACTAACCCAAAAACAAAGGTGATTAGGGCTTTAAAACACAAAAAACCTTAAACGGATTTCATTTCCGTTCTTTAAAATACCAAATTTTACAATTTTAACCCAACGAAAGCAAATCAAATTTTTATAAGTCCTAAAATTTTGTTAAAAAAAATTTTCTAAAAAATAATTGTATTTTTTTGACTTTTTTATATTTTTTTATGAATTAAAAACGATTTTAATGAAATTAAATATTTAAAAATACTAAACTAATTATAAAAATTCTGAAAAAATTAGCAAAAGTAGCTTGAACAAAGCTTATCCTAAGAAAAATAAACCGGGTAACACAACTTATCAAATAAGCTGTCAAATAAGCTAAAACAGCTTATAAGCAAAAGGGCTAAAAATGTATATAAAAGATTAAAGTGTGCAAACAAAGACAGAGAAATCCCAAGGGTGCTAGTGGTAGAGGGTGGTGGTGTTAAAACGTGTTGGTGAATAGGGTAGAGGTCCCGGGTTCGAGCCTTGCTCACCTGGGACTTCCCCTAATCCCAAACGTTTTTGTTTTCCATTTTTTTTACAACTTTTTAGAAAAACAACAAATAAGCAATTTTGGCAAAACAACTTTTTTTATAAACCAAAAATAAGCACTCAATAAGCAGTTAAAGGGGACAGAATAAGCTTACCTATACTAAGCCTTAAATGGCTAACTGTTTAGAACTTTTAGCACTAATAAGCAATGCAAACTCAAAATAAGCTAAGACATGAACTTAAGCTATATCTAAAAAGCATTTAAGAACAAAATTAAGCAAGCAAAATAAGCTAGAAAGACAGATTAATCAATAAGCTATAAAACTTAAAAATTCTAAGCTAAAAGGCAAATAAGCTAAAATAACTGAAAGAAATAAGCTAAATTGGGCTTGAACTAACCTAATAAGCTAAACTAAACCTAGAATACGCAAAAGCAATAAGCTAATAAGCCTAAATAAGCAAATAGCTTTTTAGCCAAAATTGATAAGCAAAAAGGCCAAGAGGGACTTTTTTAGCTTAAAAATAAGCTAGCAAAATGATCCTTATGGCTTAGTGGCTTATACCACTAAGAAAAATGGCCAAAAAGCTACAATAAGCAACAAAGAAAAAGCTGTTTGAAATTCAAATAAGCACTTAAAAAGCTTCATGAAAAGAGCATCTCACACAGATTCAACACTTGGATAAATTTTTGCAAACTTTTGCAATCTTAACAAATCATCACTTTTGAGCTTAAAAATAAGCAAACAAACAAATCCTTATGACTATATAACCTACAAACAGATTAAGCTTTGACCTCAAAGAACAAGAATCAACATTCAAAAAGCATTTTGAAATTCACAATAAGCCACAACAAGCATTTGAAAAAGCAATTTCTCAAATTTTTTAAACACTTAACTCTTTTGACAGTTTTGGCAAAAACACACACCTCTTTTAACACATGCATAAACACAAAAAACATCACAAAACATCAATAAGAAAAAGCACAATCAAATAAGCCAATAAGATATGCTTAAACCAACATATTCAAACTACAAACTCTTAAAAACCTTAAAAATGAGATTTAACACTTAAACTTTAAAACAAACTGAATTTTATAACTAAAATTATCTAATCAAAGTTAACTCAAAAGCACAAAACAGGTTTTGACCCATTTTCACCCATAAAAACAGTTATGCCAAACACCCCTTCAAACACTTAAAATGCTTTTTAAACTTGATTTAGACTGATTTAAGCTACAAACTACCCAGACCAGATGTTAAATAAGCTATATTATCAATATTAAGAAAAACTTAATAACAAATAAACACTCAAATAAGCTAAAATAAATTATGCAAGTTTATAAACTATTTTAAGACAGTTTGTTAGAAAACTCAAACAAATGATATCTAAACTATAAGCAGGCATAAATAAGCAATCAACAACACAAATAAGCAGTAATAAGCAAATAATAAGCACAATAAGCAGTTGAATAGTAAATAATCTAAAAACATGGAAAAAAAAGGACTACAATGTTAAGTAAAGTTGTAAAAGAGTTTTATGAGTGTGAAAACAGTTTTTAAAACATAACAAACTTTAACTTAGAAACAGGATTATAACATAAAAACTCAATTTTTCATTAAACTATATAAATCAGTACAAGGCTTAAAAAAATTACAATAAACTAGAAAACATTAAAATATAAGCTAAAAAAACTAGGTGCCAACAATGGCTTACAAAGGACATATTTATACTAAGCTAAGGAAGATTCTAGGAGGTGTGCTTCTTTGCTGAGAGGGCTAAAGCCTGTGTTTGTTGTGTAAGAGAGGTCACAAATGTCATCATAGCCGTCCAAATTGAGTAGTGTCCAAGTCATGTGATCATAGCCCTTAAATCCTTGTCTTTATTCCTTGATGAATGGGATGATTGGAGATTGCCAAGGTGGAAATTGGTGGGATAAGGTTGGTAAAGGTGTTGGTCGACATATAAGAGAAAAAAGGGGGATGATGTCTTGTCTGGTAGTGAGGACAAGACACTATCCAGGGAGATGATGAACAGTACTTCGCGCAATTTTTGAAAGATTGGAAAATTAGCAGGAAAGGCCCCTAAGGGAGTATA
Source organism: Tanacetum coccineum (assembly GCA_026074375.1). Classification (NCBI taxonomy): domain Eukaryota; kingdom Viridiplantae; phylum Streptophyta; class Magnoliopsida; order Asterales; family Asteraceae; genus Tanacetum; species Tanacetum coccineum. The sequence goes on along the minus strand of BQNB010165840.1, from coordinate 664 downwards.
CTTTGGTTACAACCACAGTCCTTGAGGTTTGCATATTTGGTCCTTCGAGTTTGGGATGGGCTTGCACCGTTAGTCCTTAAAGGACTAACGAGGTAAAGTTTAAAAGGGTAACGGGAGAACGGGGTGTTATAAAGGTGTTGATTTGGGCTCATTGTTGTTGGGCCGGGTATGGCTTAAAAGTGGTGTTGGGATTTGTTTAAGGCTTAAGGCTTATAAGATATAAGTGGGCTTTCCCGGGCCCACTAGGTGGGTACGAGTGGGCCCACTTTTGGCAATTTAGGTTTTCGGGTTCGGTTTTTGATGCTCTTTCCATATCCACTTCCCGGGTTTGACTTTGACTTGATTATACTTTGACTTTTTATTGACTTCTGGCTTTGACTTGACTTTTCTTTTATGCTCTTTCCGTTCTCGTGCTCGGTTTTGTCATTTTGGCTTCGATTTTTGTCTTTTTCTTGGATATCCATTTCCTGCATAATACAAATGCAAAACATACAAATACAATGTATTTTTGGTAAGTTTTTAGTCATTTAAGTCCGGTTTTAGTGGTTAAAGGTATGTGTAATTAAACACATACCATACTGGTGTATCAGTCCTAAAACTAGTTGGGTGACATGATGTCACTCAACTTGTGGTACTTTGCTAATTTCCTAGTTGTCTTCTTTGT
>BQNB010165838.1:0-14177 GCA_026074375.1 Tanacetum coccineum | reverse complement strand
ATAAGAAAAAGGGGCTATGAAACTCACCTGATCGCTTTGCAGCTTCCACAAACACTAGCACAAATCTAAACAACAAAACAACACATGATGTCTAAGGTGTTTAATTACCCTCATGGGTCACCCCGACACCATGCCTGTCATTAACCAATTTGCTTACACACTTTTTCAAAGTTCTACAATTTACCCAAAAATGCAGAATTTTAGTGTCATTTACCATTTTCTAAACCACACCTACTGACCTTTATAAATTTTACCAAAAATCATAGGTTCAATACCGTGAGTTTACTATCTCCATTATTTTTCCACTAATTTATTTCCCCTCTTAAGTGCCCCAGATAAAATCAAACTTTTAACTACTCAGTTTCGGATCTGATTGCACACTAAAAAGTTCGGACCTGAAAACCATACTTAGACTCCAAATCAGAAGCTCTAATTTGGGGGATTTTTAATAGACACATAGAACTAAACTCCTGTAGGTTGGATAATCCTAATTCGAATTTTAAGTGGGGGTTTTACACCTCGTAATCTGACCTAAATCTGACCCGTATATACTGCTTTGACCACTTTTCTCGTAACCAACATTTGAATGACTTCCCGACCTTAAAAACCTTCGAGGCCAGATGTTCTGGAAACTAGACTCTATGAGATACATCATAGACACCGGAAAAATAGAAAAAACTATTACCATCATCGAGATAACAGCCGAACAACACAGCCCTAAATTCTGCCCTAATCTAAATCAAGTTCTAACGCGATCTAAACCCTAACGAATACACCCATATGATTCTAATTAAACCCTAATCATTGTAATATGATTAAACATCATTAATTTACAGATTTTATAAAACCCTAATTATCCATCTTAATAATTGTTACATGAATTAATGATTAAAACTAAACAAAGAAGATGATTTGTACCTTAAACCCTTGATTCTTGAACACAAAAATCCCTAACTTGAAAAAATAATTTTCCTTCTCTTCTTGCTCTTGAATATTCAGCCGATCAATTGGTATAGGGGAGTTGAAAAGTGATTTAGGGATAATAAGGTTTAGTATTTATAGGATTAGAGTCCAAGTTATAATCAAATTTGTTTCCTTTTTTCCTCCCTAATCCCTTAACCGGCCGAACCCTTATCTTTTATTTTTTTTATTTTTTTTATTTAATTATTAATTACTTAATTACTTGCATTACCTTAAGTTTTTATAAAAACCTAAGCTTATTTGAGTATACCTTTTTGCGTAAACGCAATTTACTAGACTTTTAAAATAAATAACTTTTCATTTTTATTTTAACCTAACTTTCCAAAAATAGAAATTCACATTTCATTCTTATTCTAACCATTAACACTTATTCATACCTAACATTACTAACACATAAATACGTATACGTAATAATACTTACACGATGAATCACTAAAACGCTTAAATCACAAAATCATTTCCTTGTCACCAAAAGTGAACAAAATAAACTCCACAAAATCTAACACAAATCCAATCCCAGTGAGACGATCACGCTCAATGGATTGATTACCAAATCTCACATATCCCACATAAACACATATAATCACGTATAAACACAAATAACACATAACCCATACATTGCAACCGATACACAAATCAACACTAATAGTTTGACTAACCTGCTCAAGTCATGGTTGTCACATTTATCGTGCTTAATCGTTTCTTTTTGTTATTTTAGCATTTGGAAGGCATTTAGAGAAAATACACGTGACTGTGGGTATGGCTTATCGAGGAACATTCGGAATTAGACATATGTCTAGCTACTGGAGCAAAGGATTCCTCAAAATTAATTCCCTCTTCTTGACGATAACCACGAGCAACCAAACGAGACTTGTTCTTTAGAATTCCTCCTAATCATCAAGTTTCACCTTGTAAATCCATTTTAAAGTAATAACCATCACTTTATCTGGACGAGGAACGAGTTCCCAGACTTCAAGACATTCAAATTCATTAAGCTCCTCTTGCATTGCTTCAATCCAACATGCTTGAGTTAATGCGTCTTTATAGTTCTTTGGTTCAACTGATGTGAGAAAGGCATCGTAGTAACAAAATAAGGCTTGTTCATGGAGTTGGAGTCTTGTGGAAACAGGTCTTTCGAGTTCACCGATGATGTTTTCTAAAGGATGATCCTTGGTCTATTTGGTAACGTGTTCTGAGTTAGGAGTAGCAGTATGCACAACAGTAGGAATAACATTTGAAGAAGATGCTTCAGAATCGTGTTCTGGAATTGGAATACCAAAGACTGATCGTTATTCATGTGTGCAACATCTAAGTCATGATGTATTCTTTGCTACATCGTTAGAAATGACAGGAGATTGAGTTTTGGGTGTTGTTTGTGAGTTACTAGGTGATGGTGCATCTTGGTCAACTGTTGTTGAGGAAGGTAAACCGGTTGATACAGTCGGTTCTGGAGCAACTACTTCAACAATTGGAGCAACGACTTCAGGGGCTGGGTAATCAACACTAGGTGGAGGAGTGAGTAATTCATCAAACAACGATTGAAACAGAAAGATCTTAATCTGTCTTGAAGGTGGTACAAATAGTGTTGAGGGAGGAGAGTTTTGTATGAGTCCTGAACTGATTGTTGCAGGAGTCATTTCATGAAGCGCGGGTCCTGAACTGTTGTGTTCAGAAGCCATCACAGTCAGCTCATCAAAATCTACATGAATTGTCTCAATGATTCGTTTGGCACGTCAGTTGTAAATTCGGAATGCGTTTATTTGTGGGGTGCATTACGCCAATGATAAATACACAATATCAGTTCAGTTGTAACTTACCATGTTCTCAACTATCATTTGTGTCGGATTAGCAGAGTGCCACCAAATACATGGAAGAACGATAAGTCAGGAAGTTTGTCATGTAGAAGCTCATATGGTGTTTTGTCGTGATGAAGGACGTACGATGGAACGATTTTGGGTGTAACATGCGGTAGCAACTGCTTCTGCCCATAAGAATAACGGAGCTTTTGCATAAATCAACATTATGCGGGCAACTTCAATTAGGTGATTACGTCTTTCAACGACACCATTTTGCTGTGAGAGAGCGAGCAACAAAATGTTTCATGCGAGATGCCAACCTTCTAATAATATTCACGCAAAGTTGATTAACTAAATTTAGTTCCATTACTGTTCTGTTTCAACGGACATGTACATTAAGCGCCACTTTAGATCATCTTGAGAAACTTGATTATAAAATCTGGAGCTTCATCTATTGACCTTAAGCACTTAACCCATGTATATTGAGAGTAATCATCGACAATGACGATGATGTACTTCTTTGCATTAACACTTGCTACACGCATTGGTCCACAAAGATCTATGTGCAAAAGATAGAGTTTTTCTTGGTTGGTGTCTTCAGATTTAGGTTTGTGGGGGTTTCTTTTGCTTGTGCACCATTTCAATCTGAACCAATTGGTCTTTTTCAAACTTAAGCTTAGGGAGACCTTGAACAAGACCGTGTCTAGCTAAGTGGTTGATGGCACCAAAGTTCAAATGAGACAAACGCCGATGCCATAACTAAGACTTAGTCTTTGAGGCCTTTGACATGAGACATATAGGAGAGGACGCCATTTCATATCTCAAGAGACAGTGTATACTGATTGTTGCTCGAGATCCAAGTTATTGATCACAACACCTTCTAAATTGCGAATGAAGTAGGTGTGTTGACGAAAAGCCAACTTTAAGTGTCAAATCACAAAATTTACCCAACGGTGAATAAGTTGTGGACATAGTACTTCCACATAGTAAAACCTTGATATCGTAACATTTCATAATCTGATAATTACCCATGTCCCAATATCCTTGCCAAGTGATTTTTTCCGATTTTGAACGTACCTAAAAAAATCATTCATGAAAATATGGTGAGCTGAGAGCGATCTATCGGTCATGTGATTGGAGCGCTAGAGTCCAAATACACAGTGAAAAATTTGGATGATGCATTCATTCATGTGAGGAAGAGGGGGACATTGGATAATTTGGATCCCTCCAAGATTGACTGGGTTCCTTTCTTAATAGCTGATACAGATTTAAGAACTTAGATTGCTTATAGGAACTTAGTTTTAGATTTCATAGGTTTACGTGAGGGTAATCAAATGAACGACAGGCTTTAGATGTTTCATTAGATCAAGGGCAATTGGTTTCTAAGGGGCACTTCAAATATTTGTGGTAATCTAGTTAAAGGGGCACGAATTGCCTACTATAGTGAAGGTCCGACCAATAGGTTCCAAATATATCCAATATTTGTATAACACCGTTCCTTGTTGGTTTCAAACTTTTCTCTTTCGGATTTTTCTTAACAAATTTAGATTTGTACGAGCATTCAATTATTGATTAAAATTAGGAACACACAAATCATGATTATCAAGAAAGCATGCAACATTATTCTTATATACATTTAACGTTCTGGACATACACCATTGGTGCTTAGAATGCTTGCACATGGCAGTTCCTTTAGGTTCAACAAACACAATCTTTATTTTTTCATACTAGGATTTAACTTTACCTATGGATGGAGCTTTTAACTTTATTCTTATGAGTACTACCTTGGTGTTTGCTGAATCTTATCTTTCTTTGTAATTGCTAAGGGCTGTTTTTGGATCCGCTAAGAACTGTTGACGGTTTTACTATCTGTAGAATGACATCTAGGTTTTTTGTTAGAGAAACTAAGTTCGATGAGGAACGAGGGATTTTTGTGTTTGCGTTTCTTGAAGATGTGTCGGGCTCAGTAAAATCCTAAACTCTATTTGTATTGTTCTTTGGGGATCACAGCAGTAATTTTCCATCAAGCTTTGTTGAATAATAGGGCTGTTTTATTGATGTTTGTAAGCAACGTCATGAATTCGTTTAGATACCTAACAGAGCAGATTCTAAAGGATTGATATAGTGGATATTTGATTTAAACATCTTTATTTACTTTAATATGATCGACTAGATCCCTAAGAACTGCAGCTTCTTCCTGAGTGTGCTTAATATAGGCAGAGTGAGCTGACCTTTTGTTCAACAATTTAGGGGTTATTAGTTCTGTATTAGTCTCTGGATCACTAGGATGATGTGTAACTTCATTATTAGCTAAATCTTTTCCTTTGAGTTTTCTCAATTCATCCTTGAGAGTTGTAATTACCAAAACTTTTTCCTAAAGACAAGCATTTAAATCAGAAATTTTCACAGACTCTAGATTGACTTGATTAGTTAAGTCAGCACATTGTTCTTTTGACCGAACACGTGCTGGTTTAATCGAGTCATAAAGTTGATTATAGGTCTTTTTCAAATGCTCATTCTCAGGAATAAGCTTTGTCACCCTATGATCCAATTCAATATTTATGGTTTCAATCTCTTCTAAGTCTTGTTTGATCTTATCCTTATCTATATTTCCACTAAGAGATTTAATTCTCTCTTTTAACTTCTTTATGACCATGTCTTTCTCTTGGGACTGAGCTTTTAATTCATTTAATTTAAACAATTGATCAAAACTTGGAGCACTTTGATTTGAAATAGAATTGTCCCTTTGAAAAATTTCCTGATTAAGTTGAGTATCAACTTCTAACGAAATGTAATGGTTTTCAAGAGTGGTAAACCTTTTGAACTGTTTATCGTAAATCTTTTTTCAACAAAATCCTTTTGAAGCTCAGTCTCAAGTTTGAGACACTTTTCAAATTCACACACATTCACAGAGCTAAAATCCATAGAGGAATTTACAATCAAGTTCACAATATCTTTGCTCATCACTTGTTCTAAGAGTCGTTCAGTTTCGTTCAAAGCTTGATTCATTTTAACTTCAAATGTTTTTTACTCTACACAATGTTGTTCCACAGCCTGTTCCATTTGATAAAAGACATTTTGGACTTCAGCAAGTTCATCAACCAATTGTTGGTTGAATGTACTAAATAAGTCCTTCAGAGCTTTTACAAATGGAATTATTTCATCCCAAAAACAAGCTTTTGTATGTTCGAAACCCCAAGTGCCCTCAGTGATAGCTGTGGGCGTGGTTCTTTCTTTGACTACCACATCAAAGTTAGCAAGATGGTTTTTAAGTTTCTTCAAACTCGTATTAACCATGCTGACTTTTAGAAGTTCTGTAGGAACCTCAACATTGGTGGGTCTATCAGAAAGATCGAGTTCTGAGGAACTTACAGAGTTATGCGACCAAAAGGCTTTTTCAGCAGATAATTTAGTTTGTGGAACAAACCGTGTTTCAAAATCTTTATAAAGTTTATTAAGAGCAGCATAATCGATTGGTGTGGTATCAATTTGTTTTATCTTTTCTTGCATCATATTATCCTTATGTATTAAAAGCATTTTTGACCGACTCTCTTCAGCAAGTGTTAAGGTCTCTTCTGAGTCAGGGATCACAATAGGATTGGTTTTCGGAATTATATCACCAACATATAGCATAGGTTCCAACTGCCGAGCTTTCTTCAGATAGAAAGGATTTTGAAAACCAAGAGCTTGTTTAGTGGTATTATCATAGGAAAATTGAGGTTTCGTCAACATGTGAACAGTTTGTGTAGATTGATCTCTTTTCAAAACGATATTATCTAGGTGTTTGATATGCTTTTCTAAGGCTATTTCCCTATCAAGGTTTCTAGATTCTTCTTTCTGAAAATCATTTTTGAGAAGTGTAACCGTTTGCAATAAAGATTCCTTTTCTTTTAAATGTTCTGAAAGAGTTCGTTTTAGATGATCAATCTCTACAGACTATGCACATGAATCTAAAATGTTATCTTGACTCTTTAAATCAACGTTTGTCCTTCTTTCAACACTTTGACTTGTTCCTTATATCTTTCAAGCTCAGCAGTTAAAGTATCATTGACACTTTTATTTTCTAGATTCGTCTTGGTACAATGAACTACTTGGGTTTTTAGTTGTTCAATCACAGATAATATCAAATCATCTTGTTGTGCAGAAGAGTTAGAATTTTGAACAGCTACCGGTTGTGATTCAATCAGATACTGAGAATAAGGAATGATATTGCTATCACTGGTTATTTCAGTCTCTGAATGGTTCACAACATTTGACTATTCAGAAGACGGCATAGCCTGCACAACTTGATTAGTCATATCATTATTCACATTATCATGATTGTGTACCTCAGAAAGAGCGTCTGAACCATAGTGAGATAAATTCGCCATGAGAGCAACTTTGGTAGTGTTAAGTTCATCACAATCAGAGTCATATGCATCCAAATCATCAGCTTGATAAGCAGCATTGTGAGTTATGACAGTCTGTGTGGCTTGACCTTCTGGAATTCTTGGATCTGCCAAAAATGCGAGTTCCTCCTCATGTAAAATTTGACCACTTGCTTAAGCTTGAACCAACAACACTTTATCCTTAAACCACGAATCATCCCGTTTCCTCTTTGGTTTGGTGCACTGTTTGGACATGTGGCCTTCCCCTTTGCAGTTGTAGCAGATAACTGTTCTTTGTTTTCCAGAATTGTTTCCACTTGGCTCTGGGTATTAAATCCTTAATAATGTTACTCGCAGCTATAGAAGTTTGTCTCCCCTGAATTGGTTGTAATGTTACTCTTCCATTATTAATGGTAGCTTGTTGCCTAGGGTTTGACGAGTTTCTCAGCTGGTTATTGGTAGTGGGATAACGGAAAGTGATGACAGCAGTAAAAAACGACATCATGTGATTGATGGCATCAATGGGATCATCACCTTTCTAGAACACTGGAACAATTAAACCTGATTCTTGTTGGGAAAATTCAGATTGTTGATCAACTGAGGGAGGATATTCCAATTAAGGTATAGATGATGATGGAGATTAAATGTTGTGGTGAATTGATGACTGATAATCATTGGATGGATAAGTGATTGAAAGAGGTGTTGATGATTGATGAGTTGAATATTGTTGAGACTGATAAGGTGAACCATACTGTGGAGACTGATATGATGAAACTTATGGTTGAAATTGAGTGTTTTGGTGCGAATTTTGATGAGTTTGATAAGGAGACTGGTTCATCTGATGAGTTGCAACCAAAGCAAGCGGATATGAATTGCGTTCATGCATTAAACGAACCTCATTTGCATGAAATTCATGTTGTCCCAAATAAGCATAAAGTTGATCGATGTTGGTTGTGTGCAAGTCTCGAATCAGTTTGACATCTGTCACAAATTTGCTCCATTTAAGAGGAAGGGTATTCAAAAACTTTGTGTTCACTTGAAATTGTTCCAGTTTCATGTTGAAGATGTTCATGTCATTGAGTAGCAGTGAAAATCTCAAGTAGAAGTCACGAAGTGATTCCCCCTTATTATAAGCAAACTTATCGAACTCATCATAAAGCTTACACTCCCTTTCCTGTTTCGTCAAGGAAGTTCCTTGCATGAGAAGTTGAATTCTTTCCCAAAGTTCCTTGGCAACTTTATGATTGCTAACCAATGCATAGACTTCAAGTGGTAGTCCTTGGAGAATGATATTAGTTGCCTTGATATCACAATCAGCTTGAAGTGCTTCTGTAGCAGATAACTCAGAATATTTCTTTGGCCTTGTAACTCTATTTTCTTCAATTGAAGGCCAAATTGAACGTGGTCCACTTTCAACGGATTTCAAAGGATCATTCGTCCCATTTTATCTATTTAGCATGTATAGTTCCATTATGCTTTTCCAAGAATCGTACATATCCTTTTCCAATATGGGTGGATGATTGTCAGCACCCGAAAGGATAGCTTTATCAGTAAGAGTCGTCATTGAGAAATGTATATATTAAATGATTACTTGGTTGATCGGACGGTGGTAGAAAGTAATTGTGTTTAATTGAGTTGTCTTTTAGTGATTTTAAATTATGAAACTACACGGGATTTTACAATTCTTGACAAAACCGGGAAAACAATTGAATGTTTCACGGGATTTTACTAGTCAACAAAATAAACCGTATAATTTTGAGAAATTGAGTTGTTCGGTTTCAACTAAATCAAGTTGTTCGGTTTCAAGTGAGTTGAGTTGTTCGGTTTCAACTAAACTAGGGTTGTTCGATTTCAACTGAGTTTAAGTTGTTCGGTTTCACCTAAACCAAGTTGTTCGGTTTCAACTGAGTTGAGTTGTTCGGTTTCAACTGAGTTGAGTTGTTCGGTTTCAACTAAACTAGGGTTGTTCGGTTTCAACTGAGTTTAAGTTGTTCGGTTTCAATTGAGTTCAAGTTGTTCGGTTTGCACTGCAGTTGAGTTGTTCGGTTGCAACTAGATCAAGTTGTTCAACTTCGAGTTGTTCGACTCAGTTGTTCGACTTCCACTACTACGAAACCCAAAAACTTAAAAACACAAAAAGACACCTTTTTGATGATTGTTTTGCAAAAATACTTGTACAACTAGTGTTACTAAACCTATAAGAACAAGAAAAATGAAAACTTTAAGGTTTTTAAGCCGAAACATTTAAAATCAAGATTTTGCTCTTTATAAGATTTGGTGATGAAGATCCTACTGATGAAGATGGAGATACTAGAATGGGTGATTCAACAGGAGTCTCAGTGTCTTTAGGTGGTGAAATATCCTCGGGAGGAAAGAAATCTCAGGAATAGTCCGGTGAAGTTGGGGTATAGTTAGGAGCATTTGTAGAGAAAAAAGCATTCTTTACATCGTAATCAGAAGGGATAGAAGGGTGGGTGTACAAAGACATAATTGTATAACAACCCAGTGGAAATAACATAAGTTATTTATATAATAGTATAATAGTTATGGATTATCTGCTACACAAATCTCTTACATACACTATTCGGGGAAATGCAGTAGCACGGAGGACTTTCTTGGATGGAAAAAGTAGTTATAGTTTAGGTTTTACCCTTGTTCTCTATAACCATGAGCTCTGATACCAATTTGTAACACCCCCATTTTGACATATAACAGCGGAAGCTAATCTGGGGTATTACTTCATGGATCAACAAACATAATCATAGAAAACGACTCAAAAGAGACGTTTTGGAAAATTTAGTTATCATTTAATATCATATCAGAGTTTTACAAAGGGGTCCCAAAATCTAGAAACATAAACTTTGAATGATAACAGTTTAGCCATCTTCAAGTCTGTGCCACTCCGTGCCATAGGTTGCTCAATTACCTGAGATAAACATGCTAAAAGGGTCAACACAAAGGTTGAGTGAAATTCATAGGTTTTTAGTTATAATAGTTGAGTACAAGTTCAATAGTGGGTTACGTTGTTATACACCCATAAGTGTAATAATTGCAATGAGTACAATTATTATGGAAAACAGTTTGAATACAAGTTATCATAACAGTGGGTTACGTTGTTATACACCCATAAGTGTAATAATTGCAATGAGTACAATTATTATAGAAAATAGTGTTATTGCCCTAAGCTCATGACATCAATACGTTAACATGGAAATCACCGTAGTGACATTGGTTGAGGAACAAATGTCCTAGTGTTAGCATTAACAAGCCCCAAAGTGTGCACATTTTCATTCCACCAGGTCAGCGCACGATCTTTAAAAGTGCATGCAGCAAACGGTTTAGATTAATAGAAAAAGACTCGGTTCATCTCGTGTATTTTACGTTTTTATTGTGCTCATAGTTAGTAGTTAATGTATAATGTTCGTAATGGGCCGGGTAGTAAACCCAACATGTTAGCCCTTTACCAAGGCCCTAGGCCGGTTTTATTGTAAGTATAAAAGCCTCTTCCATGCCATGAAGAGGTGGGTTAGTCATTTTTTATTTAAGTTTCACGTTTCTCACTCTAGAAAGTTCTCTCTCACTTTCTCTCTCTAGACTTGGCTAATCCACTTGTCATCCGATTGTGTTATGATTTCCAATATCCTACCATTGGTATCAGAGCACATGGGATGATTAGCTAGATTGTGTGTGCGTTTTCTTGGTTAGTTTAGATCAAAAGTTTGGTTTTTGAAGGTTTGTAGTCTTGTTCTTGGTTTTTTTTATCTAGAAGTTTTATGATGTGAAAGTCATGTTTTTTAGTTGCACTATAGCCTTCTAGTACCAAGTTGTGCAAAAGAAACCAGGCAAAAATGTTCAAAAGGGTGATTTTTTTTAGGTGAAAAACCAACTTTTTCATTCTAGCGAGTAGTTAGGGCTACTGTTCGTTGATCTTCCTAGCGAGTTAGATCACTGTACTGGCGCGATTAGTTTGCGGAATTTGTAACTATGTCAGCGAGTTGTCGTTTTGTACAGGGTAGCGAGGTTTTTTAAACAAAAAAAAGTAGCGAGTTACAGGTAGCGAGTTACAAGTAGCGAGTCTAGGATACTAGCGAGTTATAGGTTTTTGAAAGGGGGATTTTTTTCTTTTCTAGCGAATTGTGAACACGGAACTCTTTTTTTTTTTTCTTTTTTTTTTCTTTTTTTTTTTTTTTTTTTTTTATGTCAATTTAATTTCTTTCCAGCGATCTTGTTCAACTCTCTTCCAGCGAGTTAAGCATAGCGAGTTACAGGTTTTTGAAGATCTTTTTCTAGCGACTTGTGAACAGGAACTCTGTCAATTTTATTCGTGCCACGAGCTTATTACCTCTCCTTCTAGCGGTTACCTCCTGCGAGTTGTTGACTTTTGGATTTGTGAACTGATTCTTCTAACGTGGAAATTTGTAGATCATAACAACCTTTACAAATTTCACCAAATCAGAACAATCAATCACCATTTTATCATACGAATCTCAAATCATTGTTCGTCAACTAAATTATTTCACAATCAATTAAGTGGTAATCTTTTCGGAAGACATTTCAATATGCGGTTTAGATTACCGGACCACATATGTTGATAGAATGACTTTGCATCATGGCAACAACGTATTCGATTGTATTGTCGGGGTAAAGAGAATGGTGTGAACATTCTAAAGTCAATTGATGAAGGACCATTTCGGATGGGGACATTTCAGGAAACACTAAGTGAAGGGACTGAAGGTGCCCCAAATCTTGGTCCAGAACGACCACGAGTCTATTTTGACTTGTCACCTGAAGATAAAGGAATGTACAATTTGCATGTCATATTAGGGGCAAACAATCATTCCTACTTCAAGAGGCTGCCAAAGATATCTACTCTTTATTCAAAAAAAAAATCATTACACCGATGCAAAGGACATATAGACAATGTGAATCAAAAAATGTATGATGACTTTGAACCTTCCGTCAGAAACAAGGGGAGAAACCATTCATGACTACTATGTCCGGTTTGCCAAACTCATCAATGACATGCGGAACATCAAGATGACCATGTCCAGAATGCAGTTGAACTCCAAGTTTGTGAACAACATGTTGCCTGAATGGGGTAGATTTGTAACAGCAGTGAAACTGAACAGAGGGTTGAGGGACTCCAACTATGATCAGCTGTATGCTTATCTGAAGCAACACGAGGCACATGCCAATGAGAACAAAATGATGATGGATCGATTCACTCAACACACTGTGGATCCACTTGCTTTGATGTCAAATGTCTCACACCAGCAGCACTATTCATAATCATCTACATATGTTCCACCACACTTTGCTGACAACACTCAACTTGATTCGGGACTCTCTCCAACAGACAACTTAATTGAGAATTTAACCAACACACTTGCCCTTCTCACCCAATCATACAAAACATACCTACCTCAAACAAACAATCAACTCAGAACTTCATCAAATACAAGGAACCAAGCTACAGTTCAAGACGGGAGAGTTGTGGTTCAGAATGTTCAGGGTCGACAGAATAGAGGTCAGGGGAACAATGCACGGGGTGGAGGTGCAACTGGTTATAGGGAGCACAAAACAGAGTTGGGAATGCTAATCCAGGTAAAGAAGGCAGATTAGTGGCTACAACTGCAACGGTATAAGGCCACATAGCACGGAACTGCACTCAACCCAAGCGTTCACAGAACTTATGAATAACTTTAAAGACAAGATAATGATGTTGCTGATGCAAGCTAGGAGAATGGGGGTGGCATTAGATGATAGCAGCTATTGTTTATTGCAGTGTGGACCAAACCAACGCTATTGATGAAGACTCGTCGTGGAAGAGCAACATATTCAGGATTTAGGACTCATTGTGGACATGTGTCTTCAAGCTGCTGATGACTGTGATGCTTTTGATTCTGATGTTGATGAGGCTCCCACAGCACAAACTATGTTCATGGCTAATCTATCATCTGTAGATCATGTGTATGATGAAGCCGGTCAGTCGTATGATTCGAACATTCTATCTGAGGTACACGACCATGATCAATATCAGGATGCTGTTTATGAACATCATGAAGAACACGAGATGCATAACGATGTACAACCTAACTACGTTGTTGACTCACATGCTGATTATACGAGTGATGTATATGATTTCGTAATGATCATGTATGTATAAGGACAACGCACGTGCCAGTTTCCAAAGGCAATGTATCTTCTGTTCTAAATGATGACATTAATGGATGATATATAATGATATATATGAACCTCATGCCCAATCTGTCTCTAAAACAACACGGAACACAGTAGTTGATAATTCACTAACTGCTGAACTTGTAACATATAAGGAACAAGTTAAACTGTATGAAAGACGAGCAGGTTTGAATTAACGGAAAGAGAACAAAAGATTAATGAACAATTAAGAATAGTTATCACTAACCGCAATATTAAGGAAGAAAATTTAAAAAATGAACTTTATTCTGTAAAATTGCAACTTGCTTCTACCATCAACCATAACAAGTCAATGGTAGAAGAAGTTACGTCTTTGAAAAAGGATTTTAAACAGAAAGAAAACAAATACCTTGAAGAATTTTTGGACATGAAGGCTTTAAAAGAAAAGGTCGAGGATAAACTATACAAACAAGACCAATCTCTTCAAACAGTTCACATGTTGTGTAAACCAAAGCCCTATTATGATGAACTAAATAAGGTAGCTATTGGTTACAAGAACCCTTCATGCCTCACCCGTACAAAGCAAGTTCAGCCTGTCTTATATAATGGTCATGAAATTATCAAAACCAATCATGTCCCGGCCATAGTGCATAATTCAAAGGATACCCTAAAGATAGAGCAAATATTTTGGTCTCAAGATCTCATCAAAATGAAAGCCGAAGCTCTCAAAAAACAGGCCACAACCTTAAGGCCAATCAAAGCGTTAACGGTGTATCCTCTAAACACAGCTGCAACGCTTGTCCCAAGGGTGCTTCTAACAAAGAGTCAAGTAAAAATTAACATTTTTGCACTAATACAACTCTTTTCGGACTTT
>BQNB010165837.1:0-14177 GCA_026074375.1 Tanacetum coccineum | reverse complement strand
ACTTATCACTTTAGCTTTTAGTTAGGGTTTCATGGGTATTTAAGAAACCTACGGCTTAGATGAATGTAACTGATTAATTCATTAGAAAAATACTTTCATTATCAATAGAAAAGATCCATAGAGGATCGTTGTTTTTAGTAATTCTTTAACTCTATTGTTTATATTCCGCGTAAACAATAGTTTCAAGTGTTAGAGTCTCTCTTAGAGTTGCTTGTGATTACATAAGTGCTCTACAACCTTTACAGGCTTGAAGATCTATCTAGGGCTGGACCTACAAACGGACTTAAAACGATAAAGATACGAGATTTATAAAACCTTATGCACTATTTTTACTTTTGTACAATATTTTTATAAAACAATTAAATAAATTATATAATATCATTATATAATCAATAAAAATATTAAATCTTGTATTATTAACAAATAATACATTGTGGGACAAAGACAACATTTTATTTTACGGATACAAATGCGTAGTCATTTATTTAACAATTACGATTTAAATATTGTTTCGACTTTTTAAATGAAACAAAAGCTATTAGGTGGTGGTGTAACTATATAACTTGTAATTTTATATTTATATTAAATACATTATACTTATACGACCTATAATTAATTAGGTTGCATTCCGGATCATTTGTGACGATTACTCTGGCGATTTCGCGATAATCACTACTTTCACTAGAGGTGAGTTTATAGCCCCTCTTTCACTTTTTAACAACCCGTACTTTCGAGTTCAATATTTATTTCACGTTTAATACGTGATTCATTCCAACTTTTACTTTTGAGTGAGCATTCATGTTTTCGATTCACCCGATCAGCGATTTTCGCGTTTTGTTAATTTTAAGCCATGATTAAGATTTTAACCTATTATGTGTCTCACATAGCTTATTTTATTCATAAAATACCCCAACAACCATTGATTTTTTTTTAACACTTTACGTTTCATTTTGCGTTTTCGTCGCATTTCGTCAAAAACTACGCGTTTTAGCTTAAACCGTCAACCTTTTTGTTAAACCTTTGCCTTTTAACATTCAAATACATACACTAATAATCTCATGTGAACTTAAATTAGTCATGTTTACAAACCTGAGTCATTTCACTTTTCAAAAGTTCTACATTACCCGGTAAACCCAATTTTACGTTAAAACTCACGTTTTGCACTCTACCTTTAATTTATACTTAACATACAATATGTGTACACTAAATAAATAATGGGGATCAGATTTTTAACCCCCTTGGGACACCAAAAATGTCTGTTGGGAATAAATCTTCATATGACTTAATACTGCCAACAGTACTAAAGGGGTTAGTACTGCTAGCACAGGGTTAGTACTAGGCAATACACACTTGAAACATTTTGGGTCATTATGCTCATTAAATACATCAATACCTTTGAAAACATTGCGGTCCAACATTATACTTACAATTTTGGTGGCTATTATAAGGATTGAAATGGTCACGCACACTTTACAAATCTCGGATTTCAACATTTTAATAAACGCATTTTGTATGGTTTGTGTCTATACATTTTAAGAAAACCTATATATGATAAGTTTATACGTTTCAAGTCTTGTATGGGCGAGACTTATAACACAGTAAACCTATAATATTAAATAATAATATATATATATATATATATATATATACATAAATATATATATATAAATATATATATATATATATATTTTTTGGGTTTTTACATTTAACATCTCTACTAAAACACTATGAACTCAACTAACTTATGTTGACTACTTTAAGCAATTGTTTTTTTCCTCAGGTGAATAAGATGATTTGGCTTACTTGATGTGCATTGGAGTCTAAATAATACAAGATTACTTTTCAAACGACACATTTAGAGGTCGTTCTCTCAAGTCTTGTGCAATGGTATTATGAAGTAACGATCCATGCATTAGTCCTCTTGTCGACCTATTTGGAGGTGATCATATTTAGCACTTCTCCTGGTTTTTGAGGCAGTGGTCGAAAGAACTACCAAAGACAGAGAAGTCGTCCATGAATACTTCCATGTTATCCTCGATAAGCTCATGGAATATTGATGTCATTCAGCGTTGAAAAGTGGCTGGGACATTGCGCAATAAATCCTAACGGGCAATTCTTTTGTTCATGCAAGCGACACGTAACGGGTCATGTGAATGGGGTTTTTCTCTTATTACCCGAAGGGCGATAGGGATTTGAAAGTATCTAGAAAACCCGTCTAGGAAGGCAGTAAGTATTACAATGGCCCGACCAATCGGTCTCGATTACATTTGATCAATGAACGGAAGTGGAAAGTGATCTTTCTGGGTCGCATTATTCAACTTACGGTAGTCAATACACACGCGCCATCCAGTGACAGTCTGTTGTGGGATGAGCTCGTCTTTCTCATTCTTTACTACGGTCATCCCTCCCTTCTTTGGGACAACCTGGACAGGGCTTACCTATGGACTGTCAGAGATGGGATAGATTAATCCAGCGTCAAAGAGTTTTATGACTTCCTTTTTTACTACCTCCTTGATGTTGGGGTTAACCCGTCTTTGAGTTAATACTGCTAAGTTAGTGCTGCTGGTATAAAAGTTAATGTTGCTGGTTATAACTGCTAAAAGATTACAACTGCTAGAAGAATTTCTACTGTCAGAATGATAAAGACAAGAGAAATGATTAAGATGAAGATTGTTTATCAAGATTACTTACGGGATAAGTATGAGATATTTTTGTAAAGGATACGTATAAGTTATTTGTTTAAAAGATTATGATAATTTAAGAAAATATTGTAAGCCTGTTACGACTCCTTGGTGTATAAAAGGAAGTCCTAGGGTAATAAGAGTTTGATTTACCCACAATCCGTTAGTCAAATCATATAAAAGTTCATAGTGTTAATTCGTGACTTCAAAGGTTATTGTAAACCCTAACACTATTAAGAGTGTTCAATTAATTGAGGACAGAAAGTTTAGTAAACTGTTTGTTACTACTGTTTCATTTTAATTCCTTCTTAGTATCAATGACTAATTCCCATAAGTCTTTGATATTCATATCCAAAAGTTATACTGTGCATAGTTTTTTGAATATATTCAATACAACTTAACTGATACACAAGCTAAGCAAAATCTATTATATTAGGATCAACAAGTGGGTATCAGAGCTTGGAGAAGCTTTGAATAAAGAAATTCTACTAACACATAAGAATCTAACTTTTTAAAGAGGCTATGGAATCTCCAAACTACTCCCAAACCAGCAGCACCCATCACTTTTTAAAGAGGCTATTAGGATGAAGCAGTAACCAACATGACATGAATATACCTCTATAGGAAATCATAGAAAAATGGTAATAGCACACCATAGTAACAAAACTTGTTGATTGGTAAAGGAGCTGCATCCCTCCTACAACTGTTGAAAGAGAAGGCACAAATAAGGGTCATAGTTAAGGAAAGAAGCTCATTGTTGATGGCCTACCTACATGAGCATGCAATTAAAATTCAACCACATACAAAGATCTAAGTCACTCATAGCAGGCTAATGAAACAGATTTGGAGGTAAACCTGCTACAAAGAAACTGCTATCTCATTCCGCCTACAACAGTTGAAGAGAAAGGCACAAAGAAGGGCAGAGGTTTAAAGAAAGAAGCACATTGTAGATGGCCATAAACCATAATGAGCATCAATTAAAATCACACATACAAAGATGCTAAGTCACTAGATGCAGGCTATTGAGAACAGAATTTGGAGGTAATACTGCGCTTACACCAAAGAAAAACACCAAAAAAGATCTTATAAAGTATCAGTATGACAAACTTTGCAACTAACATCCAGGCACAAGCGGTGATTGACACAAAAACCTAAGCGAAAGACTTCACAAAGCTAATTAGTCCCACCGGAGATGCCATGGTGAAAATATCTCTCAAACGAAGACATCAATTATAAGATTTCTTGAGAAGTTTTGTTCAACAAGAAAGTGTTAATGCATACTATTGTGTTAGAAGTCACAAACCAAGATTGAAACATTGATTTGATTTACCTCTTCAACAACCTGAAGGATTAGACTCAAGAGGTCAAGGGGACATCTAACTCAAACACTACCAATCACACAATGTCGGCTTTTCTAATCTACTACAGGCAGCACCTAACAAAGGCATCTGGAGCAATTAATACTGCTCATGGTTTAATACTGCTAAGCACTCTCAGGTGCTGCAAGAGCTCAAAAATCCTGGTGAAAGAACTTTAGTAAGCTATGATTTAGTTCCTTCTTAGGGCTAGCCAACCAAGTATTCCACAACTTGATAATGAAGATCTTTAACAAATCGATCCTGATGATCTAGAAGAGATGGACTTGAGGTGGAACATTGCTATGCTAACTATGAGAGCAAAAAGATTCTTGAAGAATACTGGAAGGAAGCTAGACATAAACAATAAAGAAAGAATTGGGTATGACAAGTCCAAGTGGATGTTTTCAACTGCCACATAAAAAGAGGACGTACTTTCAAGTGGAGTCTGAGACAGGCATCCAGGAATAAGACAATATAATCATACAATAAGCATACAAAGATCAGCAAAACAAAGAGCCCTACAAAAGACGGTGCCAATTGAAGTAACTCACTTCAAATGCCCTTAGTACATCCTCATGGTGATGGCATTGCGCTATTATTCGAGCGTGACCAAGCATAAGAGTGTCCAAACAACCAATTTTGGCTCCTCATGGCTTTATTCTTCAACAAGTTCAAATTCTTCTATAAACTCTAAGGTATCTAATGACTCAAATTGTTGTTCATCTTGTTTAGAATGTGTAAAAGATCTAAAAGAACAAAATGAACAATTTAGTTATCAGACTTAAGAACCAGCTATGTGTACAGTGATTCTGTCCCTTATTATAAAAACCCTCTACGTTCTCTCAGAATCTATAGAAAGCCCTAGCACTCAGTACTCTTATACAAGAACAAAGATGACGTCTGTACACTATCCGAGGAAGCATCATAAAACTCTTAAAACTCGAAGTTTACTTGTAAGAGCTTTAAGATATTACAGAGCTTAAAAGGAAGCTCGTAGATAATAGGTAACAAAAGAAACATAGATAAGGAGTATCAACATACAGTATAAAAAAATCTTTGAAAATTCATCAAAAACGCCTAAGATAACTCCATATACAGATAGATAATGTGATAAGTGTCAAACAAGAATAGGCTTATACGATGTATGTCACCCACCATCCCCATATACTGGAATTTAATGCCACCTAAGCAAAAGAATTAGTTTATCCTAGTCAAGATTGCTTCATTTATTGCGCGAGTGTAATAATTCCTGCTAGATGAGAGTCTGCGTAGTATAAAAATCCTACTGAATGAGACTAATGAACCTAAAGAATGCTAGGAAAGTGAAAATGGAGCCCCAATTATTGATAATTTGTGTATTGAAAGTGAGGCAGAAGATGTGCCTAAGATAAAAACTCGTTAAATAGCTCTTAAAAACCTAGTTAATGCCTAAGACTAAACTTTGTTTTAAGTCTACTGACGCAATTACAAAAATCTCCATAGGAAAGACAACAGTATGATAAAAATATGCCGCAAAAACACACTAGTATCCTAGCTGCGGAACAAGAGACAAATTGGAACCAACCGATGTCTCAAAAATTAAGAAATAGATATTGAGATGAATTTTCAGACAAACGCTGTCATGTGTTGTAGTAGTTTTCAATGAACATTTGAGGAAAGATTACAATGACTAGTATAATAATTAAAGGTTTGAAAAACCAGTGTGGACCAATGTTCAAAGGGTGAACAAACAGAATTTCTCTAAATTTACTCACCTCAGTCCAAAAAGGAACATGGTTCTAAGAACAGTCTTAACTAGGTCTGGCTCAATTTCACTTAATGTTGCTAGACCAGTTAACAGCAGTGAATAATGAAGGACCCATGAAAAATGCTATTAATAATGCATATTCAACTGCTAGAAGGCCTTTTAACAAAATAACAACAGCTAATAACAGTAATTTTAATAAGTGGGTTAATACTATGATAAAAATGTTAATACTTCTAGGCCAAGTGCAGGTAGTTTACTACCAGCGCCTAAACATCAACAATACGCCATAAAAAGCACTCTCTTAGCTTCGGTTATGGCGAAAACAAGCGGAACATTGCCTGTTAAGTTAAGGCCTCCATGCATGTGGTTTCTCTGGAGACCAACAACAATAAAGCGCTCTCTTCCCAGCGACCATGTCTCTAGACAACAATTGAGCATTAAATGTCCTTTAAAAAAAAAATTCACGCGCACATATGTGATCAGAATGGATACCCTAAGGCAAAACTCTCCGAAGTCACCTTGAATAATACTCAAAGTTGGCATTGGGTCCTCCAAAAAGAACAAATTTTCTAACCATTATCAGTGCAGGGGCAATCCCACAACCAACATATTGAGAAGCGGATAAAAAGAACACGTTGATCTGACATAAGTATTGAGATGCGCTCTAAGCACAAACAAATGACAGCGAAACAGAAATCCTACTCTTTTCACAGATTATGAAGAAATTGATGGAGATTGTGTTGCCATCTGGAGAAAATTCCAAATGAGAAGAAAATTAAGACCTGGGAAAGTAGAAATAAGACTTGGTCTACAAATACAGACCATTAAACAATGTAGCTTCTTGTAAAGAAACTAAAGTTTAAACTCTTCATTTCTCATAAATATGTGAACAAGAAGAGAATAGTGTATTCTTATTTATACTGATACTCAGCATCAGTGTTGATACTTGTGTTGTCTAAGAGCGGGCTCGGACAGCGTATAGAGGTTATAAGCGGGGGGGGTAGGAAGGGGAGGGGATAGGAGGCCGAGGGGGGGGGGGGGGTCAGGACATTAAAATCATGTGGGGGGGGGGTGTGATAAACTGATATGGTTGAAGCGTGGGGGGGGGTTAGGGGGGGGGGGGTAATGGTGTAGGGGGGGGGGGGGGGGGGGGGGGGGGGGGGGGGGGGGGGGGTAATCACTTCTTGATAAAAATTGTCCAGGCTAAGTTAACCGATGAAAATCATGTTTGCTTAAAGTTTCTAGAAAGGATAACAAGTACATGTGTTGAATTAAAGAAATGTTGTTCCTCAAGAAGTGTCTCACTTAAATCTCTTTGTAAAGCCACACCAGATATGGAATCTAATCTTGAGCAATAGTGAAGCTTAGGACATTGAAAATTTCAAACAATGTGAATGTACGGTGTAAAGAAACCCCCCTTTTGAAAGAGGGTTTACCTTCAAGAAAGTTTCAACAAATTAATCAACTTGTGTTCTGTTGTCAGAAGGGAAAGAAACACAAAGCTTCTTGTAAGTCCAAAATTGTCAGTTCAATCCGCAACCATTACAAATGTTCAAATGTACTATATTAGGCCAAACCGATTTGATAATTAGTATTAAATGAAAAAGATAATCGTGGCGCTAGTTGTTACAGAGATGGGAGAGTGCGGGGGAGAGAGAGGTGTGAGTTAGGGGGGGGGAGGGGGGTGGTGTGGGAGGGGGATTCTTCGTGCGGCCTACACATGAAACTTCTACTACACATTTAAACACACATTTATAGTCATGCATAGAACAATCTAATAGACACTCAGGGTGAGAGACGCGGTGATTTAATGTGACAATAGGACTAGAGTTCAAGAATAGGGATTATGAATCATTATGTTGATAAGTAAAGGGTATAAAGAGGGAATTAGTGTTTCTAAGGAAACACAAACAAAATGGAGTTACAAAAAGGAAAAAATAAGGACACACACACACAAACTGGGCGAGCGTGTGCGAGCTTTGCTAAGCTTATTAAAATTACCTTCAATCTTTATGGCTGATAAGAATGTATAGTTGGCTGGGGGGATGGGCGAGATTATAGGGGGTGGGTTGTTGATATACAGAAAAAAAAGAAACCTTTATGTACTTTTTCAAGGTATAAAACCTCCAGTATAAGACTTCATGTGACGCCAAGGGGTGTAAAAATTAAAATCAGTTTATTAAATTGAGATAAGAGGTAATGTTGATATCTTATGCGGGAGTGTTTATGGTGGTGCCGGGGTGGTGTTGTGAAGATTAATATAGCAAAGAATTCAGAGTGTATCAATAGTAGATCTAGGATAATAGAAAGAAAAACCTCATGTTAACATGTCAGTGAGAGTGCGAATAAAACTAATATTGCGGAAGTGCGTGTGGAGGCAGCGAGGGGGTACGCTTTTTGAATAGATGCATCTAACAAATATCTTCTATATCTACGAATGCGCGAGGCGCAGTTGTTACAGGGAAGAGAGGCGAGAGATCTAATGGAAGTATAGACATCAAAAGCATGTGATAATGCGCGATATAAAAGCTTAGATGAGACAATACCTAGCACAGACACAACATACTGCGTATCTATTTTTCCATTCAAGGAACCACCATTCTCTATCTAGTTCCAAAGGATGCTCCTGATGGCTGTTTCGAACCATCAGGGGGGGGGGGGGGGGGGGGGGGGGGGGGGGTGTGCGCGTGAGAATACCTGGCAAAGATTACATACTGCTACCATTATCCATTCAAGATCCACCATTCTCTTCTAGTTCAAAGGATTCTCCTGATGCTGGATTCAAACCATCAGGGGAGGAGGAAAAGAAGGATGCTGAAGATCCAAGGAATGAAGATAGTGAGGTTCCAAGTACAGAGGAGCCAAGAGTTAATCAAGAAAAGGATGCTAGTGTTAACAGCACTAACACTATTAATACTGTTAGTCCAACTGTTAATACTGCTGGCATAGAGGATAATGCTGTTGATGAAAATATAGTCTATGGATGTGATGATGATCCAAATATGCCTGAATTGGAAGAAATTGTCTATTCAGATGATGATGAAGATGTTGGTGCAGAGGCTGACATAAACAATTTGGATACACATATCCCTGTCAGTCCTATTCCAACTACCAGAATTCACAAGGATCATCCAGTTGAACAAATCATTGGAGACATATATTCAGCACCTCAAACCAGAAGGATGACAAAGAGTGTGACTGAACAAGCTATGTTTAGTTCAGTGCAGCAGAGGACCAACCATAAAGACTTTCAGAATTGTTTGTTTGCATGTTTCTTATCACAAGAAGAGCCCAAGAAGGTAATTCAAGCATTAAAAGATCCAAGCTGGATAGAAGCTATGCAAGAGGAGCTTCTGCAGTTCAAGTTACAACAGGTTTGGACCTTGGTGGATTTACCTAATGACCAAAAGGGACATTTGGTACTAAAATGGGTGTACTGAACAAGAAAGATATATGAGGTTTGATGATAGATTTAAAGCCAGATTGGTTGCACATGGATACACAAAGATGAAGAAAATAATTATGATAGGTTTGGTGCTCCTGTTGCTAGAATTGACGCAATTAGGCTATTCTTAGCCTATGCCTCATTTAAAGACTTTGTGGTATATCAGATGGATGTCAAGAGTGCTTTATAGTATGGAAAGATTGAAGAGGAAGTCTATGTTTGTCAACCACCAAGATTTGAAGATCCAGACTTCCTAATAGTGTTTACTAAAGGTAGAAAGGGATATTATATGGTTTGCCATCAACTCAAGAGCTTGGTATGAAACCTTGTCAACTTATTTGTTGGACAATAGGTTTCAGAGATGAAAGATAGATAAGACTTTATTTATCAGAAGAGACAAAGGTGATATTTTGTTAGTTCAAGTATATATAGATGATATCATTTTTGGCTCTACAAGTAGTCATTATGCATGAGTTTAAGAAAATGATGCATAAGTAGTTTTCAAAATGAAGTTCAATGGGTGAACTCACATTATTCTTGGTTTGCAAGTGAAGCAGAAGAAATGGATTTTTATAAGCCAAGACAAGTATGTAATTGAGATTTTGAATAAATTTAGCTTTAGTGATGTCAAAACATCAAGCACACCCATGGAAACCCATAAGCCTTTATTCAAAGATGCAGATGGTGAAGATGTAGATGAACACTTGTATAGATCCATGATTGGATCATTGATGTATCTAACTTCTGCCAAGCATGATATTAGGTTTTAGTATGTGCTTGTGCAAGATTCCAAGTCAATCTAAAACGTTCACTTCTTCTTGATTGGAAAGGATCTTTAGATACTTAAAAGGTCAACCTAAATTAGGCCTTTGGTATCACAAGGATTCACCTTTTGATTTGATGGCATATACTGATAGTGACTATGCAGGAGCAAGTTTATATAGGAAATCTACAATAGGAGGTTGTCAGTTCCTAGGGTGTAGGTTGATTTCATGGCAATGTAAGAAGCAGACTGTGGTTGCTAATTCCACAACTGAAGCTGAGTATATAGCTGCTTCTAATTGCTGTAGATAGGTGCTTTGGATCCAAAATCAATTGCTAGATTATAGATATAACTTTATGCAGCCTAAGATTCATAATTATAATGAGAGTACTATCTGCATAGTGAAGAACCCTTTTTTTCACTCAAAGATAAAGCACATTGAGATTAGGCATCACTTTATCAGAGATTCCAATGAGAAGAAGCTTATTCAAATGATCAAGTTTCACACAGATCAGAATGTTGCAGATTTGCTCACAAAAGCATTTGATGTTAGCAGATTTGAATATCTGATTGCATGTATTGGAATGCTTAACCTCTGAAGTATTGATTGTGGGGAGGTTAACTGTGTTCATATGCACCGAATTATACATAAATGATGATTGAAAAGGAATGCAAAAGCTGCTAATGATGAAAATCAAGTTTATGCTATTGGGCTAACTTTCTACTGGTAAGTATAACTAGTGCTGCTAGTTATACTTAATACTGCTATGTTAATGCTGTTAGTTATACTTACTACTGTTTGTTATAATTAATATTGTGAGTATTAAGAGAAATTGGTGAGCATAAAAATAGAAAGAGAGATGTGTGAACTAAAAATAGAAAGAGTGACTTTGT
The DNA here is from genome assembly GCA_026074375.1 of Tanacetum coccineum. Taxonomy (NCBI): domain Eukaryota; kingdom Viridiplantae; phylum Streptophyta; class Magnoliopsida; order Asterales; family Asteraceae; genus Tanacetum; species Tanacetum coccineum. Next base: position 3,289 of record BQNB010165837.1, on the reverse strand, counting down.
GAGCTAAAAGAAATGAGAGAAATTGGTGAGCATAAAAACAGAAAGAAAAAAAAAAAAAAAAAAAAAAAAAACAAAAAAAAAAAAAAAAAAAAAAAAAAAAAACAAAAAAAAAAAAAAAAAAAAAAAAAAAAAAAAAAAAAATAAAAAAAAAAAAATAAAAAAAAAAATGAGAGATGTGTGACATAAAAACAGACAGAGTGATTCAGTAAGAAAAAGAATTAAGAGATATAGTGAGAATAAAAACAGAAAGAGAGTTGTGTGATATATAAACAGATAGAGTGATTCAGTGAGAAAAAGAATTGAGAGATATAGTGAGAATAAAAATAGAAAGAGAGCTGTGTGATATAAAAACAGACATAGTGATTTAGTAAGAAAAATAATTGAGAGATATAGTAAGAATAAAACTAGAAAGAGAGTTGTGTGATATAAAAACAGACAAAGTGAATTGGTGAGAAAAAGAATTAAGAGATATAATGAGAATAAAAACAGAAAGAGAGCTTGTGAGAATCAAAATTGATGATAGAAATGCTTTTTGGAACGAAATCAGAGTTAATGCTGGTGACTCAAAGTTAATGCTGCTAGGCATACACTTACTACTGCCAGTGTTAGTTAATGTTGTTAGGCATAAACTTACTACTGCTGATTATGTTAATGCTGCCAGGCATAACTTACTACTGCTGGGTCAGTTATTGCTATTAGGCTTAACTTAGTACTGTTAATTCAAGTTAATGCTGTTGAGGGTGATTTCATAAATACTTCAATTGAGGGTTTCATTCAATCACTTAATCGATTTCAATCTTTGTTATACCCTCTAATCATAAATCCTAACTCAATTTCATTATTAATCATCAAAACTTAACTTCAATGGTTGCCCTAAAGTTCGCTAGTTCACACAACATGGTCGCATTCTTAGATAAACCCACTGAAAGTGATGGATTCGAGCAAATTATGGATTTTTTAAACGCACATCCTATCAAATATGCGTTAACGGTTAATCCCACAATCTATACTGCATGTATTGAGTAATTCTGGGCTACTGCAAAGATGGAAACTATTAACGGAGAAGTGCAGATACAAGCCCTAGTGGATAAGAAGAAGGTAATCATCATTGAGACAAATGTGAGAAGTGATCTTCAATTAGAAGATGCTAAAGGTACTAAATGTCTTCCAAATGCTACAATTTTTGAACAGCTGACACTCATGGGGTATGAAAATCTTACACAAAAGCTTACATTCTATAAAACTTTCTTTTCACCTCAATAGAAATTTCTTATCCATACATTGCTGCAATGCCTTAGTGCTAAGACTACTGCTTGGAACGAATTTAGTAGCACTATGGCCTCTGCGGTTATAACAACCTGTAATTTTCATCAATTTAATTATCCATCTATTAAATTAGATGCACTGTAATATCCATCTATTATATATACCACATTTTTACTAGGAAATTTTTGCTTTATCTCATTATGCAACGTAACTTGCATCTCTAAAGTAAACGAGCTCACGCAACCTACCTATGTCAATTTTATCTATGTTTATATCATGTAAACATCCTAATATGTCAAGTTTATATCTTAATATCATTTTTACCAAGTACATTATCCGTTTAACGTACAATTTACAACGTTATATCAAATAGGACTTTATTCCTTTAAGTTTATTCAAAACCCTAATTATATGTAATGTATACATATAAAATGAATGTGCAAGCCTTCAAACATGTGTACAAGTGTACAATGCATAACATTTGAAATATAATTTACCTCCAAGTCAGTGTACAACTCATTTAAGCTTAATGTACAAATCCATGAAGCATAAATTCAAACTTTGCCATTTTTCCTCCAAATTCATTCTAGTTTCTTACCACCTTTTAAACACAACATACAAACACTCAATGCACAACATCTAAACCCTAAACCTAAACACTAAATCATCATAAAACCCTAATCTAAAACCCTAAACCTCAAACGAAACCCTAAAACCATAAGGTTTTATTTTAAACCTAAAAAACTATACCCTAAACCTTAATCCTAAACCTTAAACCTTAATCCTAAACCCTAATCTTAAATCTTAAACCTTAATCCTAAACCTTAAGCTATCTTAAATCCTAATCTTAACTCAAATTAAGACCAAAAACCCTAACCCAAAACCAAAACCAAAACCAACCCGACACCCTTTAGTTTCATTTTAAACCCATTTTAAACTAAATTAGCTACCACCACACCTTGTCACCTCCTTGCTAGCTTGATTAGCACCTCAAGCAACCACCTAAGAACCTTACAAGCATCTCCATCACCTCCCTTGGCCACCAAGGCTTCTTGTCACCTCCTTGTCACCCTTAGAATGCCGCACCCCCCTCCACACCTTTACACCTTGCTTAGCTATTTTTTAGCCTTCAATACTTATCACTAAGCTTCATTGGTCATCACTCTACATCCCTTGATCCCTACTCTAAGTATTCATGGGAACCAAGGGGTTTTCGAACCCTATATAAGCCGAAACACACACCCTCTTTCAATCACACCTCAAAAACTCATCACCATACAAATAGAGTTCTAAACCAGACCAAGGAGGATCAAGAGAAGCCTAAAGACCAGTTTGAAGCCAATAAGAAAGATAGAAGAAGGCATTGAAGTTATTGAAGTCATTTCTAGGCGTACGAACCCGAAAACCCCATTTTGACCCATTTTAGCTCTAGTAAGCTCAAAATCTTGTTCAATAAGCTTATAATCTGTATTAGATGTTCATAATACTCTTAAGATCATATATGAACTCTTGTTAAAGCCTTGAATCCTCAAACCTATATGTTTTTGATTAAAACCCTAAAAATGACCCGTTTTAATTTTCTAGCTAACGAATCCTTTTTCTAAACTTTTGTTATGTTAGAACATCTTATTTTAGCTTATTCTAATAAGCTATAACCTGAAAATATCATTTGGAACCCTAAAATAAGCTTGCATGGCTTTTTGGACTTGATTTGTAAATATTTCCATGCAAGGGGTATATATCGTAAATTTATAACTAGAAGGGCTGAAAATGTCATTATTCTAAAGTTATAACTATAAGGACCTATTTTTCCAAGTTCTAAAGTTAAAAGTTTAAATTATATATACTTTTTAAATTATATATACTTTTTAAATTATATATACTTTTTATATAAAGGACTAAAGTTGTAAACTTAAAAATATAAAATATAATATTTTCTTACAAATTATAAAAATATATATTAATATTATAAAACTCGATTTTATTAAAACCCGATACATTTATCGTTATTAATCATAAATCG
>BQNB010165836.1:0-14177 GCA_026074375.1 Tanacetum coccineum | reverse complement strand
GAGCCTTGCTCACTCGGGGCTTCCCCTACTCCCAAATGTTTTTGCAAATTCCATTTTTTATAACTTTTTATAAAAGCAACAAATAAGCAATTTTTGTAAAACAACTTTTTTTATAAACCACAAATAAGCTAAGAAAGATAGAATAAGCTATACTATACTAAGCTATAAAATGGCAAACTGTTTAGCTATTTTAGCTCAAATAAGCAAACCAAAAAGAGAATTAAGCTAAAACAAATAAAAAGGCATATTTAAAAAGCACTTTGGTACAAAAATAAGTAACTACAAGCTAGAAAAAAGAAATTTTAATATGCCTTAGAAAGCTAGAAAAAACTTAGAAATTTTAAGCTAGAATAAAAATAAGCTTAAATAAGCCCTAGACTAAAAGAAATAAGCTAAATTGGACTAATCCTAACCTAATAAGCTGAACTACACCTAAATAAGCAGGAGCAATAAGTAAATAAGCTTAAATAAGCAAATGAACCTTTTGGCCAAAACTGATAAGCCAAAAGGCCAAGAGGGACTTTTCTAGCTTTGAAATAAGCTAGCAAAAGGATCCTTATGGCTTAGTGGCTTATACCACTAAGAAGAATGGCCAAAAAGCTACAATAAGCAACAAAGAAAAAGCATTTTGAAATTCAAATAAGCACTTAAAAAGCTTCATGAAAAGGCTATCTCACACTGACTCAACACTTGACAAATTTTTAAATACTTTTGCAATCTTAACAAATCACAACTTTTGAGCTTAAAAATAAGCACACAAACAGATCCTTATGAACTTTTAACCTACAAACAGATTGACTTTAGACCTTAAAGAACAATAATCAACCCTCAAAAAGCATTTTGAAATTCAGGATAAGCAACAATAAGCAAATGAAAAAGCATTTTCTCAAACTTTTTGAAAACTTAGCAATCTATGACAGTTTTGGCAAAACTCAAAAATGACAAATGCAGGCTATGACTTTTGTTTCTAACATCGTTTAACACATGCATAAACACAAAAACTTTAGTATAAGCAACAAATAGCAAAGCACAATCAAATAAGCAACTAGAATAAGCTATAACTTAACAGTTTTAAACCATGAACTCTTAAAACCTTAAATTTGAAATTTAACACCTAAGAGCTTTAACAAACTGTATTTTAGGACTAATATTACCTAATCAAAGTTGACTCAAAAGAACAAAGCAGGTTTTGACCCATTTTCTACCATTCAAGCAGTTAAACCAAACACCTCTTTAAAAACTTAAAATACCTTTTTTACTTGCAAACTTAATTTTTTTATGAACAACCTTTTAAGACCAGATATCTAACAAGCATAATAAGCAATATAAAGCATATTTCAATAACAAATAAGTACTTAAATAAGCTAAAACAGATTATGCAAGTAGATAAGCTATTTAAGACAGATTTCAAAGAAAACTTGCACAAATGAAATTTTAAACTACAACTAAGCATTCATAAGCATTAGACATCATAACAAAGCACAAATAAGAAAATAAGAACAGACAATAAGCAATAATAAGCAGTAAAACAGTAAATAAGCTTAAAAAGTGAAAATAAAAACTTACAAACACCCTTGCTCAAAACAGGGTAAATAATCAAATCTACAAGCTCTAGCTTGTCAAAAGACAAACTAGTGAGGTCTATAAGCTCTTCCCAAGCTAGCTTATCATCCAAAGAAGCTGAGGTGTTTTAAGGGGTGGATCTTTTTAGTATTTTTTTAGATTTTTATGATTAAAACAGGAAATAAAAGAGATTAAACTGTAAAATAAGGTTTGATTCAAGAGACAAAAAGCTTAGTGAAGCTTTTAGGTAAGATCTACAAGCTGCTTCATAGCTTTTCAAGGCTTGACAACTTATATAAAATGATCAAACACAATATCTTAAAAACACAAACCTCAAACTTTTCATTAAAAACTTAAACTTTTACAAAGGAAAGGAAATACAAAATGCTTTAAGACTTGAATAAAAATTACATTAAAAGAGACTAAAAACTTAGAAACACTACTAAAAAACTCAACTCCCTTTCTACAAGGATTAAGCCCTCTATTTATAAGCCGGATAGAAGGACCTAGATCCTTAGCTTGGCTTTCTTATGTGAGAGGAAAAGCAGCATCAATCTTGGCCCTTTAAATCATCTTGTGCTTCTTTAAATCCATCATAGCCCTTGATTATTACCACGTAATCATTCCCCAATGAATGCTTTTGGATTGCCAACGTGTCAGAGCAAAACATCATCCCTTGCATCATTTTTGGCTTCTAGAAGGGGTTTTAAGTGGGTTTAACCTTGGGGTAAGTGTAATTTTGGGGATGGAGGTGAACAGTAACAATGGAAGTTTAGCAGGAAAATGGGTTATCTTGTTTGTTTGGTGCAGGGTGAGAAGTTTGGTGGATTGGCAAGAATGATCCCTCCATTTATATGAGTATATTGCAACTTTAGTCTTTGGAGGTACAACTTTGGTCCCTGGAGTTTATAATTGTTTGCACCGTTAGTCCTTAAAGGGACTAACGGGGGTGTTATAAAAGGTAACGGGTATGGGAGTATAAAGGGATGGTGTTGGGCTCATTGTTGTTGGGCCGGGTATAGAAAGGAATGGAGTTGGGCTTTTATTTTTGTTTAAGGTTTATAAGTGTATAACTGGGCTTTCCCGGGATCACTAGGTGGGTACGGGTGGGCCCACTTTTGGCAATTTAGGTTTTTGGGTTTGGTTTTTTATGCTCTTTCCAATTCCACTTCCCGGGGTTCACTTTGACTTGACTTTGACTTTTTGACTTGGCTTTGATTTTGACTTCTCTTTTACGCTCTTTCCGTTCTCGCGCTCGGTTTTGTTGATTTGGCTTCTATTTTTGTCCTTTTCTTTGGATGTCCATTTCCTGCATAATACAAATGTAAAACATACAAATACAATGTATTTTTGGTACGTTTTTAGTCATTTAAGTACGGTTTTAGAGGTTAAATGTATGTGTATTTAAACACATACCAAAATCCCCCATACTAAGATATTGCGTGTCCTCACGTAATGCTATAAGTAAGCACTTAAAAAACTAAGAATCTCAATCCCCCTTGACTAATTACCTCGAAAAGTAGCTAAGTGTTCATCGAGAGGAATTAAAGAATCAAGAGTTTCGAAAAGCCCCATTTTTACCACTTTTAAAGATATACACTTATTCCTAAATTTTTTATATTTTTCCTATTTTCTCATTTTTTTTATATTAGAAACTAACTATTTTTTTATATTAGAAACTAACTATTTTGACTTTCATTATTTTCATAACCGTTAAGGATCATAGAACAAGATGCATTTCGATCCGAGAATGCCCCCAAAAAGGATACATTCATCGTCCCCGACTTTTCACTCGCTCCAAACCAAGCTTAAAACGAAATCACAGTTAAATATCAGTTAAGATGTACACTACTCATATTTAACTTGTGAACTTTCAATCCCGACATTTATTTATTCTTAGGTGTATGTGCTATTTTGAATTTCTACCTTGGATCAACGTTTTGCCAAATTCTATGCTTCACGTTCCACCTGAGAATAATGAGTTTGAAGGCGAGATCATCCCATGTAGCGACTTTCGTCTCGGCACATCCCAACCTTGCGGCTAAGTGGACTGGATTTTGGACACCCACAGAGACTAGTATCGGGGATCTCACCGGACACTTGGTTTTCAAAAACTCTTAGGTTTCCCGTATACAGCTTGTTTTAAAAACTTAAAATGAATTAGTCAAAGTTCAAAAGCATATTTAAATTTAACAAAAAGAGATCTATTTATTAATTCACAACTTTTTAAAATTTTATTAAACTAACATTGATTGTTATTGTTCCCTCGACTTTTAGAAGGCATGCAAATATCGGTTGTGAGCCGGCAAGATGCAGCAAACTTTTATCAGTCTCGGATTTTTATTTTTACTATGGACTTTCTTTAGAAGGCTGCAACATCGGTTGTGAGCCGGAAAGATACAACAAACTTTTATCAGCCCACAGTTTATATCTTATATATTTTTTTTCATTTTCATCAATTTTTTATGAATTATTATTTATTTTTCTACTTTATCATTATATATATATTTATATTTATATATATATATATATATATATATATATATATATATATATATTTAATAGAGAAGACTTCTTTTTGAAAAATTCAAGTATAAGTTTGAACTAAGACTAAAGTTTTTGCTATATACTACATAAAAATTGTTGATTTAAGTTTAATCTCCAAAAATAGCACGTATGATTAGTCCGGTTAGAAGCTTATGGGAGAAAAAGCCACAAATTACATACATGAGCTCTTAAGATTTCCAACTAATCCTTGTTTAGCATCCAACTCATACTTAACTCTATCATTTTTCGTTCTTCGCGAATTTTCGCGAACGCTTAGCCTAAACGTTAAGGAACAAGCTAGAGCTCAACACGCTCGATCGGGTCAAAATTTATTCTTATTCTACCCAGCAGGAAAGTCAAAATTGTGACAAAACACTTATTTTATTTTTGAAAATTTTTAAAATTTTTCATTTTTTTGAAATTTTGGTGGTAAAAACGAGATTACGCGAAAACAACAGCTGCAGGCACAATCAAATCGATAGATCCCCCCATACTAGAATTAAACATTGTCCTCAATGTTTTAAGAAGGGTCTCTACGTAAATCCTAAGCCGTTTATTAAGTATGCTTAAAGATAAACGTTAGTCGATAAGATTAGGATATTGGATTTCCCAAATGAAGCTGAGGATTTGAAGCTCTTGTGATCGAAGGACAAAACCATGAGCACGAGAGGCTTCAAAAATCCAGGACAATCACAAAAACACAAGCAAACGAGAATGGAAAGAGGCACACCTCTCACAACAAAAAACACTTATTCATTACTACATAATATAACTACGGATAAGCATGGGGTGCCTCCCACGAAGCGCTTGTTTAGGGTCACTAAGCTTGACCCAATCCCCGAATTCATTTGTCCTTGGGGAAGGTTTGGAGATCCGGGACAACCATTTGAGGTACGTCCCCTCCAAAGTAGTGCTTAATTCGATGACCGTTCACCTTGAAGTTTGGCCTGGAGTTTTGAGATAACTCAACGGTGCCATATGGAAAGACTTGGGTAATGGTGAACGGTCCGGACCAACGGGATTTCAACTTGCCCGAGAACATCTTCAATCGAGAGTTAAAGAGGAGGACTTGATCACCGACGTTGAAAACGCGGTTTTTGATCTTTGAGTCATGGATCCTCTTTGTTTTCTCTTTATAAATCAAAGTCACGAAGTTCATGTAGTTCATTGAGTTGAACTTTACGATGATCACCCACGGTCTCAAGGTCAAAGTTTGCATGTTTTAAGGCCCAGTAGGCTTTGTGCTTGAGCTCGATCGGTAGATGACATGCCTTTCCGTATACGAGCTTGTATGAAGTACACCGATGGGTATTTTGTAAGCGGTACGGAAGGCCTAGAGTGCATCATCTAGTTTATCCGACCAAGATGCACGGTTCTCACCCACGGTCCTTTCAAGAATTCGTTTCAAGCCACGATTGGATACCTCAACTTGCCCACTTGTTTGTGAGTGATACGCGGTGGAGAGACGATGAGTAACTCAGTATTTAAGCATGACCTTTGCAAACTAGTCATTGCAAAAATGGGTTCCGCGATCACTTATGATAGCACAAGGGGCACCGAATCGAGCGAAGAGAGATTTAAGAAATTTGCAAACAACTCGGGCGTCGTTGGTGGGGAGCGCTTTCGCTTCAACCCATTTTGACAAATAGTCGACCGCCACGAGTATATATTTGTTCCCTCGTTAAGACGGGAATGACCCCATGAAATCGATGCCCCACACGTCAAAGATTTTGCAAACTTAGATGGAATTTTGAGGCATTTCATCACGTTGCGAAATTTTTCCTTGACGCTGACAAGTGTCACATCGGGTGACCAAGTCATGGGCATCTTTGTAAATCGTGAGCCAATAAAATCCTGAGTCAAAAACCTTTTTGGCGGTGTAGTTGGCACCGTAATGTCCCCCGGTGGGTCCACTATGGCAAGCTTCGAGGATGTCAACAGTTTCTTGGCCTGTAACACACCGCCGGATCATTTGATCCGCACATATTTTGAACAAATAGGGGTCGTCCCAAAAATAGTGTTTAACATCCTTGAAAAACTTGTTCTTTTGTTGGGACGACATCCCTTTAACAATGAAATTCCCCGCGTGGTAATTTGCATAATCAGCAAACCACAGGGTACTTGAGTCACCACGAGAAGTCACCATATTAAGTGTCTTGAGAGGGAACTTTTCATTCACCTCTTTTGGGTCGAGCGCATTTTCATACGGATTTTCTAATCGGGAAAGATGATTAGCCGCGAGATTCTCGGCTCCTTTTGTGTCAATCACTGTGAATGTGAACTCTTGAAGGAGGAGAACCTACCAGAGCAATCTCGCCTTGGAATCTTTTTTAGCAAAGAGATATTTTAGGGCAGAGTGATCCGTATACACTATGCTTTTGTTCAAGATGAGGTAAGATCGGAATTTTTTGAAGGCATACACCACGGTTAACATTTCTTTCTCCATCGTGGTGTAATGCGATTCCGCCTCATTCATTGTTTTGCTAGCATAATGTATAGGCCTAAAGTGTTTTTCATGACGTTGCCCCAAGACTAAACCTATGGCAAGGTCGTTTGCATCGCATATAAGCTCAAAGGGTAGGTCCAAGTCTGGGGCAATCAAGATTGGAGCTTCTGTAAGTTTTTTCTTTAACATTTCAAAAGGTTGAATACATTCATTAGAGAAGATTAACGAAGTATTTTTCTCAAGGAGATGAGTCATCGGTCGGGAAATTTTGGAAAAATACTTATTGAACCGTCGGTAGAAACCGACATGACCGAGAAAACTCCGAACACCCTTAACGGTGGTGGGATGAGGTAACTTAGCAATCACATCGATTTTAGCTTTATCAACCTCAATCCCTTTTTTGGAAATCTTATGGCCAAGGACAATGCCTTCCTTAACCATAAAATGACTCTTTTCCCAATTAATACAAAGATTGGTGTCTTCACACCTTTGAAGCATCTTGTCTACGCGAGAGAGGCAATTTTTGAATGAATTCCCAAAGACGGAAAAGTCGTCCATGAAGACTTCCATCGTTTTTTCAATCATATCATGAAAGATAGCCATCATACACCTTTGGAACGTACCCGGTGCATTGCATAAGCCAAAAGGCATGCGATGGTAGGCGAACGTTCTGTAAGGACACGTGAATGTTGTCTTTTCTTGATCATAAGGGTCGATGGGAATTTGAATGTAACCCGAGAAACCATCGAGAAAACAATAGTACTCGTTTCCTGCTAATCTCTCGAGCATTTGATCCATAAACGGTAGTGGAAAGTGGTCTTTATGGGTGGCTTCATTTAATTTTCGGTAGTCAATGCACACACGCCACCCCGTAACCAATCGAGTCGGGATCAACTCATTTTCATCATTTTCAACAATGGTAAAGCCACCTTTTTTCGGTACGCAATGTACGGGGCTTACCCAAGGACTATCCGAGATCGGGTAAACTAATCCGGCGTCAAGAAGTTTTTCAACCTCCTTTTTGATGACATCGTGGATCTTTAGATTCACCCGTATTTGGTGTTGAACCTCCGGTTTGTAGTCCTCTTCCATAAGAATCTTATGAGTATAAAATTCCAGGTTAATACCCTTGATGTCGGAGAGTTTCCAAGCAATGGCTCGCTTGTGTGACTTCAAAACCTTTATGAGAGCGGTTTTTTCCTCGACACTCAAGTCTTTAGCAATTATGACAGGCGACTTGTTGTCACCTTCCAAAAATGCGTATTCGAGATGAGAAGGTAAGTCCTTGAGTTCGACTTCGGGAGGTTCATCAATTGAAGCTTTATCATTCTTAGCTTCACAAACTTTGAGTTCTTTTCGAATTTCAGGCAAATAGTTTCCTTGATATGGAGGGGGTAATGATGGATCATCATTGAGAAATGATTCAAGAAAAAGAATATCCCCCTCTGGGTCATAGTAGGAGTCATCAACTTCCGGTGACGTTGGATCATCTTCGAGAGCGAGGAAAGCATCGACTTCCTCAAGAAGAAAATCACTATCCCCGAAGGGAGTGAGACTCGGAGAAGAGGTAGAAACGATCGGGTCATAGTAAGGAGTGGGATAGCCACTTGCGATCACATCGGAAAAACCGAGAACTTTTTGAGAATACTCCTCACAAGCCATTTCAATGACGTCGATTCGGTTCGCCGTCATATCATCGTAATTAGAGGACACCACTTCGGGTGGTAATACCCTTCAAGTCTACCTTCGGGTTAGTAATGGTATTACTAGGGAGTGTCCCTGAACCTGAAGTAGAAGCGGTATTGGAATTCACGAATTTGGAAAGCATGTCCGTTAAATTGGTCATTTGATTTGCAAGTTTTGAGTTTTGGCTTGCATGTTTTCTCTCACTGCATCATTAGCCTTAGACGTAGCTTTCAAATCGTTCCTTGGTCAACATCCTTTGTTTGCGGAGCCGGAGCTTGGTAAGGTTGAGCTTGGTGAACCGGGGGTTGATTAATCGGAGGTCAATAAATTTGGCTTTGGTTGTAATTATTCCCCCGGTTTTGGTTGTAACGGTTCTTGGGTTTATTTTCCTTGGTTTTATGGAACGGGAGGAAAACTAGGAGGTCGAATTTTATTAGCAATCGGGGCTCGGTAACCAGTATTTCCTTGATTGGAAATTAGCTGCTGGCAGCTGGGAGACATTAATATCCTTGAATATTGTCACGATAAACGTTGCCATCGGTGGCGGGACAATTTCAGTAAGAATGAGCACCACCACAAGTAACATAACTTTCCTCGACCACTTTCACGAGAGCGAGAGCTTGGGGTTGATTTTTCTTATCGAGAAGTAAAGCTTTCACCATATCTTTAAGTCGGATCAACACGTGAGAAATACTATGTGGTAGAACTAGCTCGAACTCACTTTGGCAACAACACGTTTATGTTTACGTAATTACGAACTTTGGATTGCTTTCAATGAGTTCTTAGGCAATCACGGGCAATTTTATCTAAAAAGTTACCACCCGCGCGGAATTCAATGAATCTTGATCATTTAGAGTTCAAAGCATTATGAAAGATCGGAGTTGATGTTAACTCCTAAAAATCTATGATGTGGGCATGCCCGAAGAGAACATGTGAATCGTCCCAATGCCTCGTGAAAGTTTCATCAAATCTTTGTTGAAATCTCGTGATTTCATTTCAATATTTGTTTTTTGGAAGGAGGGAAGAATTTGATATGAATTTCGAAACAAACATCCCATTAAGAATCGAGACAAGGGGGGATTCTTTTTCAGAGCCAAATCCGGGCCTGCACCCTCGAGGGAAATGGGAAAGCAAAGCTTTACCATAGACGTACTTGGGACGTTCAGGAAACTTCATCGTAGAAGTGACATCTTGTTGAAAATAACGGATGATAGTATAGGGTCTCTTGGTCATTGTCCGAGAAAGAATTGTATTTGTTTGAACGAGTAAAAGCAATCGTGCTTAAGCTCAAAGTTGTCCGCGGTGATTTCGGGCACAACGATGGCATCCTCGTAACCCACGGTGGGTGCTTCGAGCAATTGAGCCATAGTACGAGTATCTTCATGCGTAAATACGGGAGAGCTTGAATATAATTGTTCAACAAGATTAAATGGTTCAACAAAAGTCGGGTTGACTTGTTGTTGTTGACGGTTAGAATTACGAGATTGAGAACGAGTGCGCATGCACTAAAATTTAAAAAGAAAATTTATACTAAAAATTTTGTTTTTAATTTTTTGGGTTTTTTCACAATTTTTTTAAAGATTAATTTTAATAACGAACAATGAGATAAGACACTTAAACCTAATAATCAACTCGCTTCTCGGTAACACTTTAAAAGAAAAACGTACAAAGAAGTTTGTTTAACTTTTAAAGGTGAGCCGTACCTCGCGAGAGACACAAAAGGTAAGTTTTTGATTTTTTAGTTCGGGAACTTATTAATGGATAATACTTCAATTGAAAGTATTATATGTTGGTGTTCTTTTACCAACTTGATAATTTTTTTATTCTCTTTTTATGGATAATGTTTTTATATTTTTGGTTTTTTTTATTTGTTTTTATATTATAATTATACTAAATAAAAGAAAAGAAAAATCTTTTTGTATTTTTTATATGAAAATAAACAAAATAACTTCACACGGAAGGATCTTCAAACACAAATTGTCAAACGGCTTCAACAATCGTAAGAAATCCTCCCCGGCAGCGGCGCCAAAAACTGATCAATATTGACTCAAATACCTTTTATAAATATATATTAATATATAAATATAAAATACTTATATAAATATATAAATATAAGAGGGTAAGAATCAAAAAATCACAATTATAGTAAACCGGGAGTATGATTCCCGGGTCGTTATCCCCAACGAGGAATGCAATTGAAAGCCGAGAGTCGTTTTGAGAATTGATGCTTGAATGGGACAAAATTGGGATTGGTTTTCTAAATCTATGGGAGATACGGAAACTAAAATTAACTAAGGCAACAAAAATTTAAACTAAAACGCAAAACCGGGATCCTAAAAACGCGCTAAATTATCAACTAATTCAAGTTAAAACCCTACAAGAGATTTTAATGCATGCAAACCTCAAATATGACAAAAGAAAATTTTCTAAAAAAGATTTATATTTTTTTGGCTTTTTAATAATTTTTTATGAATTAAAAACTAATTTAATCTATTAAAAATCCTAGAAAATAGCAAATTAATCCCTAAAAATTCCAAAAAATGATTTTCTACTTTAGAAAAGTCTAAAATATGATAAAAATTAAGAAAACTATTTTTAACTACTTTTTATAATAAAAATCTATTTTCTAAAATTAATTTAAAAAGCTAAAAATCAAAATTAAAATCTAAAAGTGGTAAAAATGATTTTAATGCTTGTAAACCTAAAAGTATTTATTCTAAAACCAAAAACTATTTTTTTGTAATTTTCTTAATTAATTTACTATTTTTAAAAGACTTTTTAAAATTTTAACTTTCGAAAAATAATTAAAAATAACAAATAAGATTGAAAAATTCTAAAAAAAACAGGAAAAGTCCTAAATGTAACAAGGAATGCAAGAAAAATAATCACACAATCTCAGCTAAACAAATAAGCCCTAAAAAGCTCTAAATAAGCCACGGCTTATTAAATGGGCTAATGGGCCAAAAAGGTAATAAAGCAATAATGGGTGCAAAGGATGACGGATGAGCTATTGTAGCAGAGTTGGTTGTGAGTGTTGGGTTAAAACGCTTGGTTTAGGGTGTTGAGGTCTCGAGTTCGAGCCTTGGCTCACTTGAGACTTCCACCTTCCCAAGTATTTTTGAATGCCATTTTTACAACTTTTTAGAAGACAGAAAAATAAGCACTTTTTATAACTATAACGTTTTATGAAATCCAAGGAATAAGCTGAAAAAGCACAATGAAAAATGACAGAATGCTTATTTTTATACTTAAGAAACTAATTGCAAAAAGGCTAAGCTTACAAGAGCAAATAAGCAAATGACAAAGCAAGATGAGCAAACATAGATCTTAAGGCAACCTTAAACAGCAAATAGGAACACAAATTAGCAAATAAGAACAATTATATAAGCAAAAATAAGCCATTTAAAACACACAATACTAACTTTTTAGTTAGAGTACTTGCTAGTTAAACAATTAATATGGCTAGGCTTAATAAAAGGAAAATAACACATGAAATCAGAATAAGCAAGCCAGAAAATAAGCAACACTTAATAACACTTATTTAGACACAAATAAGCCACTAACAAAAGCTAAAAAGGACAGAAAACTTAAAAAGGCTATAACACTTAAAATTTCAAGCTAAACTGCAAATAAGCTCAAATAAGCCCCAAATTAAAAGAAATAAGCTAAAATGGGCTTAAACTAAACTAATAAGCAATATTCAACCTAAATAAGCTAGGAAAACAAATAGATAAGCACAAATAAGCCAAATAAGCAAAATGGCACAAAACAGCAGGCAAACAGCAAATGGGGGCACTGCTTAAAAATAAGCACACAAACAGATCCTTATGACTATATAACCTACAAACATATTAACTTTAGACCTCAAAGAACAATAATCAACACTCAAAAAGCATTTTGAAATTCAGGATAAGCCACAATAAGCAAATAGAAAAGCCATTTCTCAAAATTTTCAACATTTAGCACTTTTTGACAGTTTTGGTAAAAATGCAAACAAACAATTGCAGGCCTATAAGCTTTGTTTCTAACCTCTTTTAACACATGCATAAACATAAAAACTTCACAAAATGACAATAAGCAAAAGCACAATCAAATAAGCAACTAAAATATGCTATAACATAACAGTTTCAAACAATGCACTCTTAAAACCTTGAAAATGATATTTAACACTTAAAAACCTAAACAAGCTGAATTTTAGGACTAATTAAAGCTAAGCTAAACTGACCCAAGAGTAAAGATGCAATTTTGACCCAGTTTGACTCATTAAACATGTTAAACCAAACACCCCTTTAAAAACTGTTTTAGCTTTTTTTAAGAGATTAATGCTTATTTAAAGCACACATTCAAAAGACCAGATGTTAAACAAGTAAAACAAGCAATATTAAGCAAATATTAATAACAAATAAGCACTCAAATAAGCTAAAACAAATTATGCAAGTTTTAAGCTATTTTTAGACAGATTTTAATAAAAACTTGCAAACAAGATTTTAAAACTACAACTAAGCATTCATAAGCATTAACTAACAATAGCAAGCATAAATAAGCAAATAAAATCAGATAATAAGCAAGAATAAGCAGTTAAATAGTAAATAAGCTTAAAAAGTGAAAATGAAAACTTACAAACACCCTTGCTCAAAACAGGGTATATAATCAAATCTACAAGCTCTAGCTTGTCAAAAGACAAGCTAGTGAGGTCTATAAGCTCTTCCCAAACTAGCTTACCATCTAAAGAAGCTGAGGTGTTTTAAGGGGTGGATCGTTTTTTAGTATTTTTTTTAGATTTTTATGATTAAAATAGGTAATAAAAAAGATTAAAACAGTAAACTAAGGCTTGATTCAAGAAACAAAAAGCTTAGTGAAGCTTTTAGGTAAGATCTACAAGCTGCATCATAGCTTAAAAAGCTTAACAGGTTATATTAAATGATCAAACACAGAATCTTAAAAACAATACCTCAACCTTTTCATTAAAAACTTAAACTTTTACAAGGAATTTGAAATACAGAATAACTTTTAAAAATACTTAAATGAAAAGACATTGAAAAGAGACTAAACAATCTATATAAAAACTCTCCTACTACAAGGGTTAAGCCCTCTATTTATAGGCCGAATAGAAAGACCTAGATCCTTGGCTTGGTTTTCTTGTGTGAGAGGAAAAGCAGCATCAATCTTGGCCCTTCAAATCAACTTTTGCTTCTTTAAATTTATCTAAGCCCTTGGATGTGTCCACGTAATCATTCCCCAATGATTGCCTTGGATCGCCAACGTGTCAGAGCCTAAATACGTCACTCATTGCATCATTATCGGCTTTTAGAAGGGGTTTTAAGTAGGTTTAACCACGGGGTAAGAGTAATTTTGGGGATGGAGGGTGAACAGTAATAATGGGGGTGTGAGCGGGAAAAGGGGTTGTTCTGTTTGTTTGGTGCAGGGTGAGGAGTTTGTTGGATTGGCAAGAATGGTCCCTCTATTTTATATGAGTGTATTGCAACTTTAGTCCTTTGGTGATACACTTTGGTCCTTGGATTTGGGTTGGGATTGCACCGTTAGTCCTTTTAGGGACTAACGGGGGTGTTATAAAAGGAGTAAGGGATAACAGGGTTATAAGGGGATGATGTTGGGCTAGCTTTGGTCCGGGTATAGTTTTTTAAAAAGACTTGGGATTTTATTTATGCTTTAAGGCTTATTAAGATATTAGTGGGCTTTCCCGGGCCCACTAGGTGGGTACGGGTGGGCCCACATTTAGCAGTTTAGGTTTTCAAATTTGGTTTTCGATGCTCTTTCCAAATCCACTTCCCGGGGTTGACTTTGACTTTTTGACTTGGCTTTGATTTTGACTTCTCTTTACGCTCTTTCCGTTCTCGTGCTCGGTTTTGTCGTTTTGGCTTTGATTTTTGTCCTTTTCTTAGATATCCATTTCCTGCATAATACAAATGTAAAA
>BQNB010165834.1:4056-14177 GCA_026074375.1 Tanacetum coccineum | reverse complement strand
TAGTAATTCATAACCTTCTTTATATAACATCTCATTTAATACCAAATACATTATTGTTCATACATTTTTTCGAGTCCTTGCAAAGACAAAAACAAAATGAATTTATATTAAATCATCATTGTTTTATAACCCGTTGGTCTGTCTGATTACCGAAAGCCGGGTTTGGATTAAAAAAATGAGTATAAGCCATGCTTAAGCTTAAGGTTGTAAATAAACCAAATATTCAGTGAACATTTCATGAACCGTATGGTAAAATGTTAGGTTATGTGTGTTTATTTATTAAATGAACAAGCATGGACAAAAGTCTTGTTCGTTTAATTATGTCCGTGAACTTCTGATTATATGTTCGTTCATTTTTGTTTATGTTCGTTAATGTTTTTATGGTCCTTATAGTATATTTTTATTGCATAATGTAGAAATCGGTATACATAAACAAATGTACACACATAAAACACAATATATTTTTTTTGTCTCCATATGTTCATTTATTTTTGTTCTTTTACCGTTCATTTAATCTCTTAGTGAACGAACAAGAAGAGTCTCATTTTTAATGAACGAACATGAACAAGATAATTCGTCCATTCAAGCGTTCGTGTCGGTTCATTTGTCCGGTTAAAATTAAACGAACAACGATGAACAAAAGTTCATTCGTGTTTGTCCGGTTCGTTTATAGTCCTAGTTAAGCTAGTTAAATTTTGAACCAAATTTTTTGATCAAGAGATCAAAAAGCCGAGTTAGTTATCTTTATATGTATATATGTACTACTTTAAAGAGTGAGTGCCCATTCTTCAAACTTAAAAATGCTTAAAAATAAGTAAAGTGAGTGCCCTAATATACACTTTAATACTCTTTAAACTTCTATCTTAAATGACAACTTTAAAAATGTCAACTTAGAAAAACAACTACATGCATACGTCAACTGAAAAAAATGAACAGTCAAACGCTTTATCAATTTAAAGTGGAAACTTTTAAAATACACACGTTTATCTTTTTTTAAACACATGGTTGCTTCTTTTTATAATTAAAAAAAGGCAAATTGCATAAAAGTGTATTAAACTTATACTAAATTTCAATTTAATGTACTAAACTTTTTTCTTCTCAATTTAATGTACCCAACTTTTTTTGGTTGCAAATGAAGACAATTAGGAGGTTACTAGGTCACCATCAAGTTACCTTCTTCTCCAACATGATTTTTCAGCTGGCGACCTCCACCACTGCCGCCTTCGGCAAGTAACAACCATCGCCATTTTTGAATGATTTCGACCGGTTTCGACTGTTTTCAACCGATTTCGACAGATTTTGACCGATTTCGTCCGTTTTCGACCGATTTCCTCCGTTTTCGACCGATTTTGACCTTTTATTGATAGATTTTGACCGTTTTCGACCATTTTCGACCGATTTGGAGCGTTTTTGAACGTTTTCGACCGTTTTAGTCCGTTTTCGACCGATTTCAACCTTTTTCGACCAATTTCGACCGATTCTGACCGATTTCCATCGTTTTCGAAGGATTTCAACCGATTTTGACCGTTTTTGACCATTTTCAACCGATTTTGATCGATTTTGACCGATTTCGACCGTTTTAGAACCTTTAGGTCCGTTTTTGATCGTTTTAACCGTTTCAAAACCTTTTTGACCGATTTCATCTGTTTTCGTGCGTTTTTGACAGTTTTCATTCATTTTTCGACGTTGTCAAGCTTGTTTGAATGTTTTGAACGTTTTCGTCCGTTTTTAAACGTTGTGAAACGTTTTTGTACGTTTTCGTACATTTTTGTATGATTTGTTCGTTTACGTCCTTTGTTTTTCTTTGTTTTCTTACGTTGCTTTCATTTCGTACATTTTATACGATTTTATATGTCTTCACACGCTTTTACATTCTTATATAAAGTACTAAAGCGTATAAAAACGAATAAAACTTTTGAAAACGTTCAAAAAGGTATTTAAGCATAGATAAACGTACAAAACGAACAAAAACGGTCAGAAATGATCAAAATCGGTGGAAATCGGTGGAAATCGGTCAAAAACGGTCAAAATCGGACGAAAACGGTGGAAATCGGTCAAAATAGGTCGAAAAGAGACAAAAACGGTCGAAAACGATCGAAATCAGTCAAAATCGGTTGAAATAGGTTGAAAATGGTCGAAAACGGTCGACATCGGTTGAAATCCGTCGAAAACGATTGAAATCGATCAAAATCGGTTGAAGTCGGTCGAAAACGGTTGAAATCGATCAAAATCGGTCGAAAACTGACTAAAACGGTCGAAATCGGTCCAAAACGGTCTAAAACGTTCAAAAACGGTCCAAATCGGTCGAAAGCAGTCGAAATCGATCAAAAACGGTCAAAATCGGTTGAAATCTGTCGAAATCGGTCGAAAACGGAGGAAATCGGTCAAAAACGGATGAAATCGGTCAAAAACGGATGAAATCGGTCGAAAACGGACAAAAACGGTCGAAATCGCTTTGGGTGGTGCCGGTAGTGATCGATTTGGAGGTGATGGTGGTGGGTCGTCTGAATGCTAGGTTGCCGAAAAATCATGTTGGATAAAAGGTAACTTGATGGTGACCTGGTAACCTCTTAATTGTCTTCATTTGCAACCAAAAAAAAGTTGGGTACATTAAATTGATAAAAAAAAGTTTGGTACATTAAATTAAAATTGAGTATAAGTTTAGTACACTTTTATGCAATTTGCCCTTAAAAAATACAAATAAAAGAGGAAACTTTTTATATTTAATATTTTCCAAAAAATAATCCTAATCTTTAGTATACTAGGCGAATTCTCGTGTATAGCAACGAGATTTTCTAACGACAAACAACTATAGGTCTCAAAATTGTGTATAGCGACGAGATTTTTTTAATGATAATCTAACAAAAAAAATTAACCATAATACGTGAAAATATCAAAATATAATTGCGAAATGTTGTAACATACGATAATTCAACTCAATGAAAAAAATTCTTAAAATGTATCAAAGAACATATAAAACATTTAGTGAAACTGAAAATAAAACATTACATGAGTTATGAAATAACTAACAATGTACATTATTCGTCACGTAAAACTTTTTGATACACAACATTTAAGGTGTAGACTCCTTAACTCAACTCTTTGACTGACTTTACTAATACTCCCTTTATAATTTTATCTAATATCCTTCTAGACAACACAAAATAAAGTTGGTCATGCGAGAAAATATTTTTCAATAACATTTTTATTATTTTACATTTTATGTAAAAATGTGACAGGAAACACATAGCCACAATATCACTATTACAATTGTTTGCTACTAGAAAATTTCATTGTTATGCACAGAGTACTCGTCTAGTCATATACAAAGAGAAAACATATTTAATTTACTTAAAATCATTCAAAATAAGAAGTGTGCTCTTATTAATCAATCCTTAATTATGTTCTATTCCTTTTAATATAAGTTCAAAGTTAACCAGATAAACAATTTTGTTGCCGCCATGTGTGTATACTCGCGTAGAAATGCGGTTTAAAAATAGGTCTCATAAAACAAAAGACATTGGTTTGTGCATGGCTCACAAAACACAAACAAAATACACTATTTGTCCAAAATCATAAAACCCTAGGCATGCAATGGAACACAACAACGACGATGATGATGAAGAAGAAGAAGATGTGGTGGTTTATGGATTAAGCCGCATTACTCATTTGATATCCATTCCTCACCAAAACAACAAACTGGTCTATGGTTTCTCCTTTGTTTCTTTTTATTCTTCATGACATTGCAGACTCGCGTCTCAAGCTAGGTAGTTTAATTTGTCCATGATATCAATGATCATTGATAAGTAAAGTTTGTCACTTGTGAAATTGTTAAAATTCACAAATGTTTGCAAGTAGATACATGCATTAGTTAGCAGTGGACATTAGAAGTTATTAGCAGGGTACCCGCACAATGCGGCAGCGGGTGCCCGATGACTAATTTTGTGGCGAGAAAATGTGTTCTATTTATACGTTTTTTTCTACAAATAACTTTAGGAACGAATGACAACTTTTAATTAAAATAACAATAGTAATACAAACTATTTCGTATCCAAATAAACAATATGTCCGATTAAGGTGAGTAACACAAGTAGCATGTTTGAAAAATTAAATAAAGGTGGACGTCACTGCAAAATAAATATAAATTTGCATAAAAACTACTAACGAACTACTATTTGAGTTTACAAATATGCAACTAACTATTAAAGCCCAAAAAATTATAATGTAACCCATACCAATTATTTTTAGCCCAACAACACAAAAACTTCAATTCAACCAGATCAAACCCCGATTCTTTTTTTCTCTACATCATATCCTCCGGGATAAACTCGCACCAAAGAAAATCACTCCCATAGCTTCTGCAAAACTCACACACATCACACCAACAACCAAAAGATAGATCGGGGATACCGAGTATTCAAGAGGAAGAACAACTTCAACCGTAATTGTTTAAAATAATAGCAAGTATTGTGAAGTATCTTGCTATTGTGTGTAATGAGTTGTAGAGTAGATGTAATTATTGGCTATTATAAATTTTCCCGACAAGACAGCAGCGGGCACCGGGCGTCGGCAGCGGCAAAAACTTTTTCTGGCAAGACAGCGGTGACAGCTGTAAGAAAAAACGCCAAAAAAGTTTATGAAAACTAATATATACAAGCAAAATCTAGAAGTCTATAAATGAAAACCTTGGAAGCCTCTGGCTGCGCAGAGATACATTATCAACTCCTCTTTGGGTCGGTTTAGCATAAACAAGTATGAAGAAAAAAAAAGAAAAAAAAGGTTTGTAAGAATTTGTTTTGGGTTTAAATATTCATCTGATTTGAACATACGTTTGGTTTAAGAATCAGGGTTTGTGTCTAGGTTCGTATTTGTCGATTCGTTTTTGATTCGATCATTCATAGATTTGGCAGATTGTTTGAATTAGATCTAAATATGCTAGCTTTTTTATTGGTTGATTCTTAGTGAATAGGTCGGTGGAATTTTAGTTGGATTTGGAGCATGGTAATTTGATATTTGGTCATTCGATGTTGGTTTTGTAACATATCACTTTGGTTTTATGCTATTAGTAGAATCTGTTTGGAATTCGATTTGTTCGATAGTATTTGTTCGAAAGTACTGTCTTGGTTTTGGAATTAGTATTAGTATTGGCATTGGCATTCGTATTGGTATTCGCATTGGCATCAGTATTCGCATTGGTATTGGCATCGGCATCGGCATCGGCACGTCTGCTTTACAGATCGTAGATGTGTTTGGTTGCTTGGTTACACGTCTGCTTTACAGATTGCAGATGTGTTTAGTTCTGGTTACATGTCTGCTTTACAGATTGCAGATATGCACCTGTTTGGATTGCTTCGGATTGAGACTTCGTCTAGCACCAAGTCTGCACTCTGGGACGCTCCACACTGTGTTTTTTTCTATTTTTTTTATTTTATGTTTGGCAAACTCATAATGTTTACCGCTGCGGCATTGTGAGTTTGAGGGGGATGTTAGCTAATAAGGCATATAGGCCCGACCCACTTGTTTAAGCCCGTTTAGCATTTAGGGTTTCTCTTTGTTTGTCCTATAAATAGTCTTGTATTCTCTTTGTATTCAATCAATTCAATAAAGCTTTGCATTGTAACTTTAGTTTCTACACCAAGAAACATCAGTGCTTGTGCCACCTGCTAGCGAAGCCATTGCAAACACCTTCGAAAAGTCCCTTCAATTCTATTTGCTGGAGGGTCAAATGTTGCAAACAATAACAAACAAGTCTCTTTTAAAGCTCTTGAGGTCCTATACGTCTTGGACTCGTTAAAAGGCATTCTTCCACTTACGTTTATCAAGTTCTCAACCAAGATTTTGTATTACTTCAAATCGCTTTTGGCACTGCACCAATCTGTAGTTTCTAGAAGAATATCAGATTCTTTGTATTCGCTTTACCTCCAACAAACTGTACAAGTATCTCCTGAAGCACTGGTAGACCTTTTATCATCATTAGCTATCTTTGTTTCATCAAATGAAATGTCGGGTTATGAATTGACATTCACTTCTCGTTTGTTAGATGTTAGGATGAAAAAAGTTTTTTCTCTTAAATATGAGTCTTGTATTGCCAATTTTCCACTTATCTTTAGTGCATTAAAAGGTTTGTTTCATATACATACTTGCATTGACACAATCTTGATCAAAGAGGGTGTAGATCCGATCTGTGGGGGTGTCAAAAAAGATAGGTCGGCCGTTATCGAGAAACTTTATACAACTGTTGAAAGTTTACTTGATTATAGCTATTCTGCCGTCTGGGACATGTCATTTCAAGTTGTGGTGGCATTGTTTGATAAACTAGGTGTTAGTACAAATATAGTGTGGTATGGTTAGAGGAGAGTAACGTGCTTACAACGGGACTATATGCTCGTTGTTTGGTGTAATAGTTGTACTAAGTGAATGCAATTGACGGCTTCCTACTAAGAAAGATAGCACCGTTAGCCTTACTGCAAGAGGGGGTCCCACGATTAAGCTCGGGTGTGAGAGTAAGTATTGGTTATAAGTAGTATGTGTGTGATGATAGCGGAAGTCATACCATTAGAATTGTTTGGACGAATTCTTATATAGGCGAGTGTCGTTGTCGGATGCATGGGTTACAGGGCGAGGTTCACCCTATTACACAGTGGATAATAGGGTTGTTGCTGTGAGGTCAACGTCGGTGATGCTGCCGCCTTTTTGTAGGGTAGTTGCTTAGGTTATCGTTATCATCATTTGTTATCCCTATTAGGGACGTTGACGTTCTTCCCCGATGTCTCATGCTCTGCCTCTTACTCTTTTTGGTTTAGTTACGGGTAACCATTTGTCGTGTAGCGGTACGTGATCGCGGGCTATGGAGCTCGCGCTCCTTGCCGCTGTGCGTGGATTATGATCCTTGTGGGGCTGCAGGGCTCATGCGCTTTGCTGCCGTGTACCAGTTATACTCCTCGCGGAGTGGTCGATGCTTGGCCGCTTTGGATCCTTTCGGGTGTTGGGCTTGGGCCCATTGCTTATTGTATGGTCTAGGCTTGCGGCTCGGTTAACACTATACGTCATCATGTGCCCCCAGTCTAGTGTGTGTTCCGTTTGTGTGGAGGATGTTACTAGACTTAAATCTGCTTAGTTGTTGGCGGTCAGCGGCATCGTATGCGTCCCTCGTACGCTTCTTGGTAGGTAGTTCTGGGCGACGTGGCTTGTTCTTAGCCACGTGATTTTCTGGTTGATGTGACGTTGTGTCAGGCACGCAGATCGTCGCAACTGTTCATCTTTCCTTATTTCTACTGTTCGATGAGAGGTGTGGACACGTGTCTCAATCTTAGTGTTTGTGGGTTTTTCCTTCGCGGGTTAGTATAAATACCCTCTTATTTTCACTTTTTTTCTTTTTCAGTTTTTTACTGCACTTTTCTCCATCTTTTTACTCTTGCTCATTCAGTTCTTCTTCCGTTTGTTTGTTTTTCGACCGTACGCTTTTTGTCATAGGTTAGGTTCTCTTATCCCCTTGTATTTTCATTTGTCCTTGAAATGGTTGGTAGTTCGATTTATACTGTCACTTTCGTGTTGACCCAAAGGGAATTAGATCACCACTGTGCTACTTTTGGCATTCGGTCGAGTTGCGGCCGGAGTTACCTGATCAAAATGTTATAATCAAAGATAGTCCAAAGGGGAAGATTGGCATGTACACCCGTTTTATTGAATTTGCCAATTATCGGATCCCTTTGTCAAAGTTTCTACTCTGCGTACTCGAGTATTACCATATTAAACTTTTGTAGTTGTCTGTTATTGACGCGGCGAAGGTGTCATTTTGAGATTATGTGTCGCGCCTTTGGTCGTATTCTCACCATGGGTACCTTTCGCCAATTTTATGTTAATTTAATTAGCAACGGGTGGTTGTCCTTTTCAAAGCGCGGAGGTGCTGACGATCCCTGTTGCTACTCAAAGAAATTTGACTCACTAAAGAATTAGAACAACCGTTTTTTCTGGATTGACGCTTCGGTTTGTCCGCTGTCTACTTCATGGTTTAGCGGTACCTTTGTTGTTAAGGATCCGCTTCCGGTGGATGAGGCTGTAGATTTACCTTGTGTGGAATTGTTGAATGAAAACCGTACCCTTATTAGGAAGTATCCAGAGACCTTCTTGTGTCTCATGGGTCTTAGTCGTTCATTTATTGAGACTGACGTCCGCCCCACTTTGTTACATGATAATGATGAGGGTTGGTATCTTGTCTATATATATGCACAGGGTGGAGTTTTTGTGATCTTGTTTCATGTTTTGATATATGTTATTGTTTGTTGCAAAAATGGGTTTGCTTGATTTTGTTAAGTCTGCTGATTCCTTTAAGGTGGAGGCTGAAGAGCAGACTCTTGCTGAGAATGAGGTTTCGCTTATAACTGAGACTGAGGATATGGTTATCTCTCCTTCTTTGCAGACCATCAGTCTTGTTGATCACACAATTCAAGATTAGCTGAATGTTAATTCTGGTAAGAGAAAGAAGAGGGTGGCTTTTGTTTCTGGGTCGCCGCTTGTGAAGAAGGCACAGACTGATGGTATAGTTATTTCTGATTCTCGACCCAGCACGGCAAGTAAATCTCCTACTGCTTTGCAAAGACTTATTAGACAGGGTGAGCAGGCTGCCGATGGCTCTGGGTCTGCTGCTCCTGTACATAAATGTTATTTCTTCCTCTGTTACTCCTACTTCGGAGTGTTTTCTTGAGGATGCTCTCCATGACAATGTAAGGACGCGTCCTCCCTCTAGTCGCTTTGTTGTTTTGTCTTCTGGCTCTGCGGATACTGATATTCCTGCTACTTCTCAGGTTGTTTCGCTTGTTTCTTCATCTCAGGCTGGTGTTAGTCTGCATGTGACTGAGTCTGCGGGTGATGGTCGTCCTTTATCCGCTCCTGAGCTTGAGACTGAGACTCTGTCAGCTACACCGAGCCAGGGTTCCTCTGCTGATGATTCCTATGAGTCTCAAAATGTTGATTCTGCTACTGCTATGAATGTGTACATTCCTAACTGGAATGTTACTAACAATGCTCGGGTAGATAATCCTTTCATTTGTCGTAGTTTCCTTGATCATGTTACTCCTCTCGGTTATTGGGCTGCTCTTCGTAACCAATGTGATGTTGGGTTCCTTGATTCTTTCAATATCAACTCTCCTTAACACATTTGTATGGCGTCTGAGCTACGCCTTCGTTATGAGCATGAGATTATGACTAGGGAGAAGTTCGAACGGAAGTTTACTAATAGTGTTGCGATCGTTCAACAGAGGGATGCGGAGGTTGTTGAGTTGAAAGCTAAGCTGGAGAAGTCAGAGTCTGAAGCCGCAGAGGTGGAAGTGCTTCGCAAGCGTGTATCTGATTTAGAAGCAATGGTTGCCGTGAAGGTCGGTGAGGCTGCTAGTTTGACTACACAGAATGCTGGTTTGTTAGAGAAGGTTTCCGCCTTAGAACTGGAACGTGATGGTTTGAAGGGTCAAGTTGTGGGTAAAAATAGGATGTGAGAAGAGTTTGTATCGCAACAGGATGCGGCGGAGTGGCGTTTTGCAGAACGTACTACGGAGCTAGATGCCCGCATTGCTGATGTGCGACGTGATATGGATAACTGTTAGATGTTAGAAAAAGACTCGGTCACCCAGTGTAGTTAACTGTTTATTAATAGCTCATAGTTAATAGTTTAATGTATGACTTTCGGTAATTAACCGGGTACTAATACCCAATATATTGTAAGAACTATATATATATACCTCTTCCAACTTTGGAAGAGGTAGCTAGTCATTATTCATTTTCCATTTAAACACACTTGTTTCTGTCTCTAGAAAACCTCTCATGTGTTTCTCTCTATAGAAACTAGCCAAGTCCAAGAATCGACCCCGTGTTATGATATATGATATACCACATGTTCCTATTTTCCCACTCTGATATGTAAAATTGATACCTGATCTGCTAATGTGTTGAATGGGTGCCTAGAAGTAGAAGCCACCATTTTTTATTTTTCACCTGCGTTGGTGTTGTTTGGAAGTGGTGGCTTCCCAGCCACATTGCGATGCATTTTATTATAGGGTTAGTAATGTCATTTGATCACAGATTTAGACTTGTGTTTTTACCTGAGGCTTGCGTATCTATGTTAGTTA
>BQNB010165833.1:0-14177 GCA_026074375.1 Tanacetum coccineum | reverse complement strand
ACCCAAGGCAAATTTTCTTTAATTGGTCAGATCTTTTGTTTACTTTTGCAAGTTCTTACATTGGTTGAGTTAATCGAGTATGCTTGGTCAGACTTTAGACCCGAGGCATAAGATGAGACAATACATGTACATAGAATTACTATATGTGTTAATAATGTCATGTGTCTCATAAAGCTAAGAGTTGCACGTTTAATGCAATTAACGCTCGTCGCTTACCTCTTGCCCCATTTGTTTACTAGTTGGTCATACCTTCTGTAATAAGTGAGAGTTCATGTTGGATCTTAGTCTTTTAGCAATTAATTGGGTAGTTAATTTCCTTAAGAACTTAATTATCGAAAATACTAAATTTGAACTTTCTACGTTCTAATTAATGGTATTATTGCAACAACAATTCGTGAACAAAAGTTTATTTTTCTTGAAAAGACAAACCTAGTCTCCTTTCCTTGTAAGAAAGAGAGAGACTTACTCCTATCTCTTCTCCTTGTTTGACAAAACTAAGATAGGAGTAAAAATTGATTTTTTCCCCATTTAAAACTCACTTTTATTCTTTCATGAAATTTTTGGTTCTGAATTTTTTTGAAAGATTAAAGGCTTTTGTGTAACTAGAGAACATGTTTTCTATAGCTACCAAAATGATAACATCTTGCACTTGTTAAGACGACTTATGACTTAATGAGAGGAAATATGAGTAGACTGCAATGAGTAAAGAAAATAACTAGCATGTCTTTTAGGTATTTTTCCTGAACACACATTATTCCTTAAAGTGCTACACACCCTTGTGGCTAGGTAGACCGATTAAGGAGGAATTCCATGTTAATATTCAAGTTAAATGAAATCATGAATGGCTAGTCCTTCATCTACATAAGTAGAACTTCATATAAATCTTTCAATACCTAAGTTCATTGCTACTTGTAGGTATTCTAAGAGAGTATGAAGGTAAATAAATCACTATTTTCTTTCTACCAATAATGTAACATTTAAAATGTTGACAAATCTAGTGGGAGCTTTACATTTTACTACTAGAAAAACATTCATGTAATGTGTCTAATTTAGTGGGAGCTACACGCTTTATTTCTTTTAGTTACCCATATTATTTCGAGCTTTCCTTGAAATAATTTATTACTTTCTGAATATGAACAACCATAATTTTAAGAAAGATTGTGTAACAAGTTGCTTACTTGATGTTAATTCCTAAAACATTATCTATAGAATAGTAGTGCATAATTCCTTATTAAACGATATGGTTCTAAATATACTTGTAATATCCATGACACTATCATATTGTTTATACAATCAAGAACGTGTCATGTTGGTTGTCTAAGTAAAATGATGTTGTGCCGCACATAAGTGGGAGGAATCTTAACTGTGTGGAAGGAACAACATATAAAAATATGATTATTGCTTTCTCTTGATCGCAAGGTAAGAAAGCTAATAATGTTACTAGGACTTAAACACATAAGATGTTTATTGCCCTATTATATTTAAATGTTAAGGTATAATGTAAAGCTACTTCAGCACATTGACTACATATTTTAGTCAATATAATTATGGTTAATTATAAAATCATAAATTAAGAAGTATGAAATTAACTTAAAATTGCTATTGAACTCAAGAGTATGCGTTCATAATTACTTTAGTTAGTATAATTTTGTTTTCTTGTTAAGACATAAATAAAAAGTCCTTAAATTAATCAATGACTCAATAACATAAAGTAAGTAGTAAACTTGTTATGTATTCATTTTAGGACATGAACATGAAGTCCTTGAATTATTCAAAGACTTATAACGTATAGTTGACATGTTATGTCTTCTTGTAACACATAAACATAGAGTTCTTGAACTATTAAAAACATATATGTTATAGCAGGCATTTGGTTTTAAAATATTGTGCATTCAATTTGGCTCGACCCAATTGGTAAGTATTTAACCCAAAGAGAATTAAGTTATCTAAAGAATTGTGACATAGTCTCACAATCCTAATACTCATAGAATACCACATCATTATGGTATGTCTAATATGTTGAAACAAAATATATTCATATAGTTTGATTTCTGATAACTTTAATTGCTCTACCTCCAAAGTCTATTAAGGGTAGAAAATTATGTGTGTCATGTATACACTCAATATAGTTCCAACCAAGAAGGTATTAAAGACATTATGTCTTGATTAAAGTTTTGAAATTGGTTAATATCTTTGAAGACATTCAAGAACAAAATACAAAACCTTTTGAATACACTTGCTGATGTCATACCGAGGCTAAACATGTAAATGTTGAACCAAAGTATTATGTAACTCTCATTCATAAATCCGCAAGAATAACTCATCACTTGAGTGATATTTTAATATTAATGTTGAGAGATATAAGTTAGAGGATCATAATAAACCTGCTAAGTACTAAAATACATTATCACATCTTAAATATGATAAAGGTCTTAGTACTATGAATAATAAGATGCAGTCCTTTAAAGACAATCATTGCTTTGAGCTTAATTGATCTTTTGCCAAACAGTTAAACTGTGAGGTTAGGAATGAGTTTCTTTTGAAGAAAGACTCACAAGGACAAAATTGTATATATATTAATGCATGCCATATAAAGAGGGTTTTTAATCATACTCAAGCAATTGACTATGATTAAATCATACTTTATAAACGCATTGGTTATATAAACATGATTAATTGTCATACCTGTTTTCATGTATATAAAATATGGAAATTAAGTTTCATAACTCTTTCCATAATGTTTACCTTTGTAAGGACGATGTGTAATCAAAAGGGTTATGAGTCCAAATAATCTTTATAAAGCATACAATATAAAAGAATCTAAGTGTGGATTAGATCATGCATCTAGGAGTCTGATATCTTAAGTTTAATTATAATTCGATTTTGATTAAAATAAGATAACTCATGAGTATAACTAACATCAAGTGGGAGCACTATGTTTTTTTTTAAATTCATATGTTTTATAACATATTGAAAGCATAATTCCATCAAAGCTAGATCTTAATCCCTTAGCTTGGAATGAAACTTCACTTTGGGAATTTAGGAAATAAAGCAAATGACCCTAGAATAAATGTTTATTTAAATAAACATATGCGGTGATTAAGTCCAACACAATGCAATATATTATTGAAGGAAGTCTTCAAAGATATATTTCACTTGAGATAATTTAATATGATCATTTTCATTTATAGTTTTATACTATTGTGTTATATATTTACATGTTTAATCTTTGAATAATTTAATTATTCTAAATTTGTCCATTGTCAATTAACAATATGAGAATATTGTTAAATTAAGACAAATTTGAGTGTTTGGTTATAGATTTTAAATCTATTGATTATTCCTACCAAACTCACATGTTATTCATAAGGGATGCATATTGAACTTCCCCTATCTTTGAATATTTAGTTTTGGATCCTTGCTATGAGTAAGATATAAAAAATGCTTGTTTTAATCATCCTTAGACTTAAGATAGAAGTAAATCTTGCATGTGTGGATATCACTTTTTGATTATAAGTCAAACATTATCCTGAAGGTATTTATAAAGGCTATTTTTGGAAGTGGTGTGAAGCGACATCCATGACACTTGTAGTCAATATATAATTTGTTCCTCTAATTGTCTAAATTGCAATATGATACCATTGGCGCCTCTCCAGAATTAATCAGATGTTTACATAGCCATGTCCAAAGGGTAAATCAAGATGATACTTGATGACATTTAGTAACTTGAATTAATATCTATAACGAGAAACTAAATAATTAAACTTTATGAAATGAGTTAGGATCTATATTTATGCTTTAACGGTATCTGAAACAAAGGGAGTTTAATATTAATAATGATAAATCATAATACTAAGATGTTTTTTAAAACCATAAGTCAGGTATTTCTAGAAGCAATGGAGTGTTGTTAGACACTTTCTATTGTTAGTATAAATAAATGAGCTACGCCAGCTCCCAAGTAGGAGTTGTTGGTTCGTGGTCGTTGCGTTGTAATTATTTATAAGGCTAAGAAATACATGAGCCTATCAGGGGTACAAACGTATACACAAAGGATACGTTTACTAATATAATTAATATAGTTATCGTATATTTATTAATTATATTAATATGTTTCACGAAATAATAAATGGTCATTAATTATACCGTTAGTCGTGATAACTAACTTATATGCATTAATTAATAAGTGAGAGGCTTATTAGTGAGAAAACAAAACCCGTGAGGTGTGTTGTTTTTGGACCAGCTGACTATAGGAACCAAGAGGGATGGGAGTGTCAATTTTCTTAAGTTGAGGAGGTGTTGTAATCAAACTTGGAGAACAAGTTGTTATGATTATATAAACACTCATTGACCTCATTATTAAAGTTGACACAACTAGAAAGCCTAAAAAAGATATGAATATCTTTTTCTCCTCTTGTTTCGATTGGAAGAAAAAGAAACCAGAGATTCCTTTTTCCCTTTTATTTTGTCAAGGCAGTATGTAGAATCCCTAAACAAAAGACAACCTATCATTTTATTTTCCATAATGGTATCAATCAACATATTTATTCCTTTATAGGATTCGACTAATATTTAATCAAGAACACCGAAACCCTAGTTTTTTCGTAATGTTTAATCGTGAAGCAAACACTAGCATCCTAGCGTATTCGATGACATGTAGTGTGAGCATACCATATGTGGTTATATTAATCACTAACGGTTTCAAGAATCAAGATCTATATCATTTATTGTTTTAGTAATTCTATAAACAAAGATTAGTTATTTATGTGTTAATTCATATTATCAAACTAGATCTAATCCGCTGCGTACTCGTAGTAGCTTGGTTATATTATAAAATCCCAACAACATCTACTATTTTTCTAAAGAGCTCAACATTAATTTACAGATCCACTGACTCGACAATTGTCCTTTACAAAGTCTAAACTCACAAGTCATAAGTTCATCCACAAATGATACATTAATAGTTTATGCTCATTTTAGATTACACAACCTTAATCACATAATCAACATTAATTTACAGATCCACTGACTCGACAATTGTCCTTTACAAAGTCTAAACTCACAAGTCATAAGTTCATCCACAAATGATACATTAATAGTTTATGCTCATTTTAGATTACACAACCTTAATCACATAAAACCCGACAACAGGGAAAAAGGGAAATGGAGTGAAAGGATGAATGGCGTCAGGTTTGTGGAGAATGTGCTTCCTGAGGATAGATTTATACATAACTATGCATGGTGGTGGTGTGGTAGGCGGCGGGTGGGTGGAAATGATGGTGATTTAGAGTGGTGGTGGCGAATGATGTTGGTGGATAGTGATAGTGTGGTAAAATAAAAAAGTATAAGTATGTGCTTGTGAGTCTTACTCAGAAATCTATTCTAGGCGATGGTGAGGATTAGGTGGTGGCAGTGTTGTGGATGGTGATATAACGACAGTGGGTGGTGGTTGTGTGTGTTTTGAGATGTTATGTGAGAAAGAAGAAGAATAGAGAGGTGGTAGTGACTAGCGATGGATAGTGGTGGATGGCGGTCGGAGGTGGTGTAGTGGCCGAAACCGGTGGTAGTTGGTCGGATATTTGGAGAAGGTGAAAGTTCTAGAGAGAGTGTGAGGAGGTGCTTACCAAATTAAGTGATTCCACTTAAGCCTCTTAATTATCCACTTAAAGGGGAGATGGAAGCTTTAATGTCTCTCTCAATTAAGAGGCATTAAGGGTTTGGGCCCACTTTTCTTCCTCACTAAGAAGAAAAGAAACACCTCCTAAGTGTTTTTGTAATAAGAAAAAGTATTTGATTGGGTGTTTGTTGGTGGATGGGATGAGTAAGTGTTTGTGAGTAGGTAGGTGTGTAGGCCCCTTATTTATTTTGCTAATTTTCAAAATAAAATACACAAAATGATGAAATTATCCTCCTATTTAATAGCCTAAAAAGGTCAAACTGACAATGTTAGTAAAAATGGACCAAACCCGTTACGAGTTGCTCAATTCAGGACATGACCCATTACTTTTCAAACTAATGGACTAAAGTGTTATACGCGGCAAACCACATGGACCAAAAATGTAGTTAACTCTTAACTTAATAAACATATTTATGTTTGATATGGTTATGACCTTTTTCAATTGGGTTAGTATCTTTAGCGTTTGGAAATTTGAATTTAAAATTTTATTTGAAGCATATGGAAGAGGTGAAGTTACGAAGGAGATTGTTTGAAAGTGACTTAAACTCTAGGGTTGTTTCTTAAATTTGATTTGTTTCACAGTTTGAGTTGGTTTAGGATTTGATAATATTTTAGGTCACTGGTTTCCTATAAGGGTCAATGACATTAGATTTCTTGGTACCTTTGAAATTAGAATTTTTGTATTGATACCTTTGAATTTTGTTTGATAATTTGGAATAAAGGTTTGGTAAATAATATTGATGAACAATGTACTTTATTCTATGTCTCATAATGCATACTCTACCCAAAAATACCATTATCAACCACGAAACCTATTTGACCGGTCAAATTCGACTTTCCTTATGCATAATGAGACAAGAACAAAAGTATATCGTTCATAAATGGGTTTTACTCTTTTTTATATTTCCACCTCACTTTTCCCTCTAATTTTTTTCTTTATTACCACCAAATTTAGTAACATTTTCTCTCCTCTTCTAGAAAATGGATTCACACCTAAATGATCAATGGGAACTATCACTTTATATAGATGATTTTGATCTCAGATTAACACCCGTTCTACGTCCAAACAGCAGCACACGTGTTGAAATATCAACCACAACCCAAAACCCAAATGTTGAAAAGGCGGTTAGGTTAATACCCGGTCCTGCTGGTATTGTTTAAGCGGCCAAGCTGCTTAAACAAACAGATATTTAAGATGGTGAGGAGGAGTGTGTAATGTCAACATAAGAATATATTAAGAAAGTTGCTAATGTTTTAATTTTTTCTCCTAAACCATTAATGCATTACCTTAACTTTACAATGAGAAATGTGGTTAACATTTTCCATGAGGATACAATTCTTGGAAGTGGTAGTGGTGTAGGTGGGAATGGTATGTTAGAC
Source organism: Tanacetum coccineum (assembly GCA_026074375.1). Classification (NCBI taxonomy): domain Eukaryota; kingdom Viridiplantae; phylum Streptophyta; class Magnoliopsida; order Asterales; family Asteraceae; genus Tanacetum; species Tanacetum coccineum. Next base: position 7,123 of record BQNB010165833.1, on the reverse strand, counting down.
AAAAAATAAATAATGAAATTGTTAGAAAAAGAAGAAATAGATGAATTGGAGTCGCAAGTTTGTGGGAATGTTACTGATCAAGAGGATCAATACAAGTTAGATGAAGAAGCATTAAACCTCGCATTAGAAAAAGAAGCAAGGGAAACAAGGGCTAAACAGGAGTGGTTGGAGAATTGTAGGCAAGAACAAGAGTTAGATGAAGAACATGAGAGGCAACTACTAGGATTGTATGTGTAACTTAGCTCTATGGAGGGTTTGGATGTGATACTTGAAAATGGTCCATGGTTTATTCGTAACAATCCACTTATCCTAAAAAAGTGGAATCCAGATGTAAACCTATTAAAAGAAGATGTAGGTAATGTTCCGATTTGGGTTAAACTACATGGTGTCCCTATGACTTCATTTAGTAAGGATGGTTTATATAACAACCCAAGAATTTTCATTAAATGCAAAACCTATTTTATATGATCACAATTATACGGGGAAATTTTTCGCTTTATTACATAACTTGCATTGTCAATATCTCATTATGTAAGGTAACTTGCATAACTAAAGTAGACAAGCTCACACAACCTACCTATGGCAATCCTGTCTTCATATATGGCAAGCAAACATCATAACATGTCAAGTCAATATCATCATATCCTTTTTACAAAGTACATTATTCCCATAATGTACCATTCCTAACGTTATATCAAAACAGGCTTTAAACCATTATCGTATACCTCTAAACCCTAAATTCCATGAAGGATTAATATCTAAAGTAAATGTACAAGCTATTAAAGCATATGTACAAGTAATATAACATCTTATATGAATATACATTCTCTCCAAAGAAAGGTACAAGTCTCTAATACATAATGTATAAGTCATTAATGCATGACATCTAAAATAGCCGTTTTACCTCCGTTTTCCTAAGAATCTTGTACAATCCATCAATTACAAGTTACAAGCAAGTCATATACTTCAATTACAATCCATATTCATCCTCATTCCATGAAATTACAAGAAATCCAAAGTCATAAACCCTAACTTGAGCTAAATAGTAAACCGTGACCCGTTTATCGATTTTTTATTAATTTTAAACCTCAACCAACCCTCAAATTAGTTGTAATAACTTATTTTACAACTAGGTCAATCCTATTTCATCATTATTTCATCATCTCATATCGTTTATACAAAAATTGAATCCGAGAAACCCTAAACATACCTAAATGGATCATTTGACTCGTTTACTTATTTTTGACCATTTTAAATCCCAAAAAATCAACCAAGAACCTTTGTAAACTCATAAAATGAGTTTATAAATCATTATCTATCTCTATCTTAGCCATGAACAAATGATTGAAACCTAGAAAACCCTAATAATCCATTACAAGCCCTAAATGGAACCCGCGGCTTACTCATTCCTTTTCAACCTATTTTAGCTTAACCACCAATCAATTTTCATTGATAATCCTTAATACAAGGCCTAAGGTCAGTATCATATCATCTTTGATCAAGCATGCACGAATTATAAGCCTTGCAAACCCAAAGAAACCCTAACGAGCCCTAAAATGACCCACGACTTATCTTACTCAAATTCGACCCATTTTAACCCAAACCACTTGCAAATTTCCATTGATAATCCTTAATACAAACCTTAAGGACATGTATCTATCATTACTTGATCAATGTATGCGAAATATAAGCCAAAAACAAGAGTTCAAGCCCTAAAGGATTCAATTGAACCCGTGACCCATTCTTGTGCAATTTGACCCATTTTAAAGCCTCTCCTTACAAAACAACTCACCCACATGTGTTCCTAAGGTTCTTACTCAGCTGCTACTACAAATATCTTGCCTTCCTTAGCTCTAAATTAAGCCACATCTCCCCCCTTTTGTCCAAAACAGCCGCGGCAAGGAACAACACCATCCACCACTTCAATCTACATTCCTAGACTCCACAACTCACTCCATAGCTTCAACACTTCATGTACTAGACCCTCCAAGTGTCCAACATCAGATCATAGAAGAAACCTTAAGCCCTAAGTGTTTTCAACTATAAATAGAACCCTAAATCTCTCATTTCTACTCATCCACTACATCTTCTTCTATAACCCATCAATGGAAGCAATAGCAATCCTTTGCTCCCATATGATCCTAGGATCATTAAATAAGTTCAAGAAAAGAATCCCTAAAGAATTGAAGCCCCGGAGTAAAGATACAAGGCGTACGAGTGGAAATACTACCCGAAATGACCTGTTTCCACCATTTTTGATCATTGAAGCTCAAACCCAGGTTTTGAATGTTCTACTTCTGCTACTACACTCTTATAATGTTCATATGACCAAATATACTCTTGTTAAAAATTTCATAACTCAATTCATGCTCATTTTCCATTTTGATCCAAAAACCGACACCCGAAACGCCTAATTTCCGCCATTTTTCTTAAAACTAAATGTTATAATTGTTAAATATTGTTATAATCTATCCTAGCATGCTTAACTAATGTTAAAATAACAACTTTATTGATTAATGAAGGAATTTGAACTTAAAACCCGCGCGTTTACGTTTTGAAACCCTAATTTGACCCGTTTTGCTTCCTAGCTTAACGAATCGTTATTTTAAACTTGTGATTGCTAAAACTTTCATATTTTAGTTTATTAAATAACTTATAAACTATTTTATTTTTTTTGTCTATTGAAATGTTAAAACAAGCTTGCATGGCAATTTGGACATGTTTTAATTATAAGATCCATCGCAAGGGTAATAATATCGTAACTTTTCGAAAACATATACTAAAAGGACTAAAAGTGTCATTTATCCAAGTTATAACACCAGGATCATTATGTCACATTTTCAAAGTCAAGTTTACTTGGTATATCTTTCAAAGTTGAAGGACCAAAGTCGTAAAAATGCAAACTCCAAGGACCTATTTGCAATTTTCCAAACCCTAGGGTCTAAAATGTAACATTTTGAAAAAGTATAAAATCATGTTTAAAATCCTAGATGTAAGTGTTGTAAGGTTTTTGGTCATGTTCAGGATGAGTGTCCTACGAATAAACACTCGAATGTGGTGAAGAACATGATGAAGCCTAGCCAAAATCATAGAGGTGTTCCGGTTGGTCCTAAAGTGGGATTTCAACCAACTAAGCAAGTGTATAGACAGGTTTCTAAAAAGAACAATGTCAGCACTAGTGGTAATAAGAAGAAAAATATGGAGCCTACAAAAGAGGTTAGTAAGTCAAACTCATTTGATGTGCTTAATTCGGATGAAAATTATGTTGATTTGGGTACAAATGGTGAAACTTTAAATCTGACTAGTAAAAAGGCCAATTCTAGTGGATCCTCATTTTGAAATGCGGATTCTAGTAGTACTAGTACTACCCCTATTGTTGAAAAAATTGATAAAATGGAAAGACTTATTATTGATGGGCGGCTACCCTTATGGATGATGAGGGTAAACCATTGACAAGGGTTGATCCTTTGGGTGATCATGATAGTGAGGATGAAGTTGCATCGGTTGAAAACGACATGGCTAATTCTGGATTAAAGGATGTTGGCTATGGTACTAATACTCTATTAAAACAATGGAAGGATTCTTATGGGGATGGGGAATACGGTTATGACATATACAACGATGATATTTAAGAAGGCTAGGATATCTCTTATAAGATTCAAGATATATGTGATAATTTGGATATTAAAGTTCGAGGTCGTAAGAAGAAATAGTATTTTGTTTCTTTTACAGGCTAGTCTCTTTGTGTTCCTTCCTTTGAGGAAGTGGTTTTGCCAATGTAATGGGCGGAGATGTGAGACTTACCCTCATCTTTCATACTTAACTGTTTTTTGGTGTAATAAATTTACCGGGGAAACCCTTTACCCAAAAAAACTTATTTGCCAAGTAGCTATTATTGTATCAGTTTATGTGCTATTATAATGGATTTAAGAACGATGTAGTTTCTTTATATTTGTTTTTGCACATGAAATACAAGGGCAGTCCAAATACTATCAAAGTTTCTAATTTAGAAATGGGAGTTTTGAATGGAAATGTAGTCGGAAAATCATACCTAAATCCTTCCCCTTTTATCCAATGTAGTCAACTCATGCCAAGCGCATTTGCAGTTTGAGTTTAGAAAGTCAAACTACAAATGCTAAATGGGAGTTTTAAATGGAAATATAGTCTGCAAACATTTCAAACTACACTGCAAATGCTAAATGGGAGTTGACTACTGATGACATCAAATAACGTCTATTTTATAGCATCATTTATCCCATATAATTAACCCATTTTGTATAATTATTGCAAAGAATTATTACTTAATCGTTTGTATTTGAGAATTTCAGTAATTATGGAGTACTTGGTGAAGATTAAATAAAAGGCACGCATTCTGGAGTTTAAACGAAGATATTTGAAGATTACTGTTCTGATGAACAATACGCCGTATCCATCAAGGAAGATACGACGTATCTGTGCCTACACTCACCAAAGACCACGAAGGAAACAAGATCCAATACCCCGTATCCAGAAGAAGGAAATACGCCGTATTCAAGCAATATGGAAATAAAATATTTTAGAAGATATCAAACGTGGTACCTACTCCAAGAAACCCCCGATACGCCGTATCTAAGACATTGGATATGCCGAATCGACCATATTCCAGACCCTATAAATAGAAAACTCAAAAATGAGTTTTAAGTGTGCTAAATCATATTCTCGATACCTAAACCACAAAAGTTGATTTTCAGAGGAGAAAAAGAGCAGAAGAGGTCGAACAATGCAATTAATTCCATAGGAGACAACGTGTAATTTCTTATACTCTTGTAATCGTTCAGTTTTTGGTATCATTCGTTAACTCGGTTAGTTTACCTTGGCTAAATCATTACTTTTGTATTAATTATGACGTTTGAAGGCTAATAGCTTCAGGTATTAGCCATTATTATGAAGATCTTAATGTTTGGTTTGTTTATCTTTATTTCTTAATTTATCGTTGAATTGCTTGTTTATGTTTATCAATTTATACTTGTTTGCGTGCTTTTGTATGCGACCTATCATTCAACTGGATCTAGTGATACGGACCAAGTAATCTAGATGTTCGGTGTTGTTTGGGCGTAGGCTAAGAGTCCGGGATAGCGTTGTTCATTTCTTACATTACACTAATATAATATTTCCTTTTTCTTTCTCTTTCTCTAAGTGTTCATCCAACCATCTTTTTCCCTCTCTAAACCTAAAGTGAATCCTTCCATTTATGTGTTAAGATATTCTACATAAAGACTTGGTTAATGGACTACTAGTGTATGAATTGCCATTAAGCAGTAAGTGGGTAAAGATCTATGAGCTAGAGTTTAACAAGATCACCATTGCTTTAATCCCTAAGATAGATTATAATCAACAAATAAGGATGCTTTATGCGGATACGTTTAATTGTGATAGAATTCTACATGTCTAGGTCTTAGGAAGAAGTAACGCCTGAGTCTTAAGAATGATATGCTGCCTCGAGATAAGTAATCATTGCACTAAATAAACAAACCAACGTTCTGATTGGATTAATAATGGTTAATATAGTTTTCTTATATTTGGCTAGACCGCTCTTTTATCTTCTGTTAAAATGCTTGCGTGTGTTTTAGTATCTTGAATTGTTTTTAGTAACCACAAAATCTATGCCAGTCTCTCAGGCTGAAGATCCCTTGATCCATTAGATTTAGGATTAACATAGGTTTAGCATTGGTTTAACATAGATTAGACTAACTTAGCTTAGAAAAACCAAAGTATTAATAAATTGAAAGTGTTTCTCGCTCTTAGTGATCGACACCCTACTTACCACGAAACTCCCATCGATCGGATACACTGTCTGTGAAAAGTGTTGTTTTAGGTAAAGTCAGCAAAATATAAATTTAAAACTTGAAAGCATAAATTACACCTACAAGACAACACCCATCAGTATGTGTTTTTAAATATTCATGATCAGACTATTAGTTACAGCATACGGGGTCTTGTGGTTGATCATGATATTTGGCACTACAAGGTGTTTGGCACTGCTGTTAGCAAGGAGTTTGACACTACTGTTAAAGGGTGTTTGGAGGCCCTGAGAGATTGTTTTTATCGTCATCTGTTTCTAAGATCAAGTTTAGAATGAACAAATGAAGTGGTATGTTGCCTTCCATGTTCCTATTTTCTGTTACTACAAGTTGATTCAACTTAGTTACTTTCCGTCTTAACATAGTGATGTAATGTTATTGCATAGAAAATAAGTTAAGTAGTTGAGTGGTGCCTGGGCCTACATAAGTATGGTTGAATGATTTTAAGAAGATCAAGGAAGATGTTGAAAACAATTTAGGTAATGACATAGAACTTGCAAGCTGCAAATAGGTAGAGGAGGTAACAAGTCAGTGTTTGCATTGCCTAAAATTGTAACGAGTCACTTTATGTTAATTAAACAGAAAGTGTATTGTTTATGTACTTCTGATATATTGTACACAATGCCATTTTTTTCCATTGATGTTTTTAATACATCTTTTAGTTCTTTAGCTCATTTCTCACCCATTGTCCCGCAGGGGAACGCGGGCCGATATATTCGTTAATGTAACATACAAAAACCAAGAAACCTGCGTTTAATGCGTGGGTTGACCTGACCCGGTCCGACCCAGGTGCATTTAATGTGTCGGGTTGACCCGACCCGGTACGACCCGTTTGCCGCCAGTATTTACAAAATAGCCCCTCGGGTATTTAAGAAATACCCCTCGCATTATGTGTAATATAATAAAACCTACCCTCATTTTATAAAAATTTACAAAATACGCTCTCCCCCCACTAACGGCTGCTAAGTAACAAACCTTAGATTAATTTTTTTTAGAATTTACGAAAACTGTCCTTGGGATCGTTCGTTACTTAACGACTATTTTTTTTGCAATTTACAAAAATATACCTCCTCTCAATATGTGTCAAAGATAACGGCAATCAGCACCGGACCCACTTCAGCCAACCTAAAATGATGAGTCAACCCAAAACGACGACCGCTAATCGTCCCGTAGCAGAGCGCAGATGTACTTCCTTATTTGGTACATTAAGTTAAGATAATGTATGTGACAACCATGATTTAAGCAGGTTAGTTTATACCTTTAGAAATGGCTAAGTGTCCATT
>BQNB010165832.1:0-14177 GCA_026074375.1 Tanacetum coccineum | reverse complement strand
TATTTCTTTTCGTGTAAAGATTGTTTCTTTGTGTATACTTGTAGGGTGTACTTTTATGTCAAGTTTGTTTTATTATTGTCACAGAGAAGGAAAACTGTAAATTTTTGTAAGTTGAGGACTACACAGTTATAGTGATTAAACTAGATTGGTGTCAAGTTATTAGTTAGGCGGCTATTGCGGCTTTCACTATTGTATATGCTGTGAATGGTAGTTGTAATGCTGAATTAGTGGATATGGAATGTAGTAGGTGGCTTTCATTATAATCTGTGCTGAAAATGGTAGTTGTAATGCTAAGTCAGTATATACGGAATATAGTAGGCGGTTTTTGTTATTATACGTGTTAATGTTAGTTGTACAGCTGATTTAGTGAATACGGTATGTATTATGTTTGTGTCGTGTCTCATGGTGCGGACGTGTTGTGTAAACATTGTTTCTTTATATACACTTGCAGGCTGTAGACTTTTAGTTTTATTTCAAGGTTAAAACAGGATAATCATAAATTATGATAAGTTGAGGACTCAAAGTTGAAGTGATCAAAGTAGAGTAGTGTAAGGTTATTGGGTTGACGGTTTTTCATTTTTATGTGTGTTGTTAATGGAAGTTGGAATGCTGAATTAGTGAATACAGAATGTGGTAGGCGGCTTTCGTTATTATATTGGTAGTTGTAAGGCCGAATTAGTGAATACAGAATTAAGTATGTATGTCTCGTGTTTCATGGTGCGAACGTTAAGTGTGAAGATTGTTTCTTTATGTGTACTTGTAGGTTGTAGCAAAATATTCCGATTATTACTGTTATGTGTAAGTTTAGGAGTTAGATAGAGAGAACATTCGTGTAAGCGTACTGAAATGACGGCAAAGGTTTCTCTCTTTTGTATTTTACCGGGGTTGAGTCCCCTTTACCCAAAAAAAAAGTTTTCTCTCTTTTGGTAGCATTACGCAGTTCACCAGCAAAGAAATAAAGCTGTTTCGGCTTATAATTGTTTGGTGTAGTTTTGCCTGTATTCCTCTAACTCTTTTAATATTTTTTTTTGTTTTTCTTTTATGTTTCTTAGAGGTGATTAAACGGAGCGGTAAACAGATTCCGCAAGTGGTTAAATTGTGGGTTGAACAATATGAGAAGGATTCGAAGCCCGCAATGGTTGAACTCTTGACTATGCTGTTTGAGGTAACTATGCATCTGGCTGTTTTCTATCCTAAACCTGGGTACCTTTTTAGTAGTAAAAAGATACAGCACACTCGCATCATTTCATTGAGTCTAGCGTGCAACTGATTGAACTTGCAATTCTACAGGCCTGTGGAGCTAAATTCCGCATCCAAGGAGAATTCTTGGACGAGACTAATGTTGACGATGTTGTAGTTGCTCTTGTGAATATGGCTGCACAAGTATCCTTTGTGGTTTGACTTTTGTGAACTTTCGTTTACATTTATTGAATGACTTGAACTATTTTTGCATGAAATACCATGTTACTCCATTTTTTACTATTTCAGTAGAATGGGAGAAAGTATTGACCGTCAACTCACTATTTTAATGTTTAAAGGTATTATGATATCTACTCCTATGTTTTTCGCTTAACGTGATGGGATTTAGGGTACAATTGAAGACTTTCAAAGTTCAAAAAAGAAGGAATTTAGAAGTTTTAAGGAAAACCTAGTGTCCTTCTGGGATAATTTGGTGTCAGAGTGCCAAAATGGACCTTTGTTTGATCAAGTCTTGTTTGACAAGTGCATGGACTATGTTATTGCTTTGTCCTGGTTGGTACTCCTACTTATTGTCACTTGACTTCCGAAATACAATAATGTTTATTCGAGACTGTTTAATTTGGCTCATCGGCTGAGTACACACACTTTTGCAGTACTCCTCCCAGAGTTTATCGGCAGGTTGCTTCCTTGGTGGGGCTTCAGATGGTGACGTCTTTCATAGGAGTTGCTAAGATACTTGGTGCTCAGAGGCAGACTATGCAAAGGCAGTTAACTGCTGAGAAGAAGAAAACCTCTGACGGGCCACATATTGAATCACTTAATAAGAGGTTGTCAGAGACGCATGAAAAGATCACAATGATAGAGGAGATGATGCGGAAAATATTTACCGGGTATTATTTGTTATATATAAGTTCTAGTGCTTGTGCTTTAAGATCTATGGTAGTAGAGTGGGTCCAGATTCATGCACACTATCTTAATGTTTGTCTTATGCTTCTTATATAATTGTTTCATTGTTTATTTTGAAGGTTGTTCGTGCGTCGTTACCGAGACTTAGACCCTGATATTCGCATGTCATGCATACAGTCACTTGGAGCATGGATCGTTTCATATCCATCACTGTTCTTACAGGATTTGTATTTGAAGTATCTTGGTTGGACATTAAATGACAAAGTAAGTTGTATATTCTGAAAATGTTCTGTTAGTCATAGTTTTGAGTTATAATATGTTAATGTTAAGACGAAGGATTAATTTTCTGTATTTATTTAAAGAGTGCTGGCGTAAGAAAAGCCTCTATTCTTGCTCTGCAAGCTGTCTATGACGTGGATGACTATGTCCCATCTCTTGGACCATTTACTCTGAGATTTTATAAAAGAATGCTGGATCTTGCTGATGATAATGACATCGTCCGATGCTGTATCGTGTCCCTTACCTTGAATAGACACTTATGAGGTATCTATCGGCGTACCCTTTTTGATGTTTTGAATTAGTAAAATGTGATTTTTTTGATCTATTGGTTGAATGGTGCTCATTGCAGACATCAGTTGCTTTTTGATGATGATTTAGGCTCGTCAACAAAACTAAGGGCCCTTAGGACTTCTAGAGAGGAAAATAGAAGGCAAGCATGGGAGAACCTGAGAATTTAGCCGCATCAACATCAGGTTTGGTTTTGTGGGCGTGATAAAATGTATACTTGCCAGTGGGTATTTTATGTACGCAAGTCTTGTGCCCAATCCATTTTATTTTTTTATTTTTTTATTTTTTCTTTTTATTTTATAAATAAAATTTTACATAGAGTTAAACAACATTTATACATGGATTTCTCAATTTGTTCAGAGCTTTAAGCTTCTCGAATTACTAGGTCCATCAGAGCTAGGATGAATAGAGTGTGATTGTATTATCTTTATAAATAAGCCAATTAGGTGATGTGCGCGTAAATGTTTGACAGTGTTGACAATATTAGACCAGTTATCTTTTAGCTAATGAATATAATTATTTGACACATTAGAGAAAAACGTCAATAATCAACCCAAACATTATGCTAGTTGATCAAAAGTTCCATCTCTAAGTTTTCATATTAGGATTAGCATCGAATTAGTTCAAATAAGTAAAAGTATTGTCAATTTTCTCTTCTGTTAACTCATTAACTGCACATGACATACAAATGAATGAAATGGATTGCCTGAAGATAATGACAGTAATATATGCAAAACCATCTTGCAAAACGATAAACTTAAATGTACTAAATTCAAAACAGTTCCTTTCTTGTTTCTAACCTGCAACATTATCATTTTCTGCAGTGTTCTCTAACTCACATAGGACTATCATTTGTTGGGGGTTGAACTAAATAGATTGGTATGTTGATGCCAATGCGTTATGCTATCGAGAGATCATGATTTAGAATGTTATTAATCATTAAACCATTAAGCATCTACATGAAATTAGTAACTTAGTTTTTAATAGTTAAGATCGACCTTTTTTAATTTCTTTTATTTACACTTTTGGCGATGTGTTATTTGTAGACTATATTGACAAATAATTTGTTAAACACTTGTAAGTCATAGATCAAGGGATTAGTTTTATGAATTACTACTCCTGTTCCCTAATATAAGTGTGTACAATTTTGACTTTAGGTCATTCTTTTGCAATTTGACCTTAATTATTTCTTTTTGTGTATATAATACTTGATCGCGCAAAAATATAATTGATTGGTTTTAAATTGTAATTTTTAATGATATAGTATTCATTAAGTATTATACAACATAAACAAAATAATTTAAGGTCAATGTTGATGGAAAAAGACTTTAAAAGTCAATAGTGAACACTTATTTAGAAACAGATGAAGTAATAAACACGGTAAGGGTGCGTTTACTTTTCACTTATTTGGCTCTTAGCAAAAGATTGTAAGTGGGCCCGGCTATACATTAGTGTTTGTTTTTCTCTTTCTACCCTCTAGTCGATGAATTTGGGAGGGGGATAAAAGTGGCCTTGTTTCAACTAAGAGGCTCATACGAAATTCACTAGACAAATATGCCCTTACCTTATCTTTTACTGACATCACTCCCTCCTTTCATTAAGAATCAACAATCTTCCAAACTCTTCATTGCCATCTCTATTTCCTCTAGAAATATTCATCACTAATTAACACATACACATAGGTCTGTAGAATCTCAAGCCATTGCTTCATCTTATACCAGCCAACATAAATCTCAATGATGGCCTTCGTGAGACATTTCGAATGGACAATATGTCTCGACGATGGCATTCTCGTGTTATGATGTGCCACACGATAATATGAATGAATTATATTTCATTATATAAACTGGATTTGCTTCATGAGATATTTTGTTTTAACCATTCATCAAGATCTTCATATGCTCTTGATTTTATTGTAAATGATGTTGATTTATGGTGTTTTGTTTATATTATGTGGGTGGGTTAGAACCTTATATTGAGATCTATACAGTCTTTTTCCGTCATTTATTTATGTTGGTGAAACAATAACGAGCATCAAGTTATTCAAATGTCCACAAAGGGTAAAATGCTAAATCAATGATCATCAATAAGGTCATACGGTTTGTTCATATAGGGAAAAGAAAAAGAAACAAGGTTTAATAAGTACCAACCATCCACATCCTTCCACTAACATAATATCAAATCAGACATCAAATCAACTAAGCACTTATGCAAGAAAAAAAAAAGTGCCCCCCCCCCTTTATTAAAACAACTTATATAAATACGTTTTCAGTAACATTGACTCTCCAAAATGTTTCAAACCAACCTTTAAAAGAGAGTCAATTGCATAAATGGTCCATGTGGTCTGTCAAGTTTAACGGAATTAGTCCTTAAACTTTTTTTTTTCCCCGGATTCTCACCCTGTGGTTTTTAGACTCCCGTATTCTGTTTGGTCTACCTTGACAACTTTTTTGTTTCCGTTAGTTAGACCGTTAATTAACTGAAATGTACCAAAACTAACCTCATACGTGTTTCTTAAATGATCCTTATGGTTTATTGAATATCACAGATTTAGTCCATGCGTTAATTATATTTTTTATTTTTTATTATTAATTTTTTATTACTATTTTATTTTAATTATTTTTATTTCTTTATATATTTTTTTATTTTAATTATTTATTATTTTTATTATTGGCGTTTTTGTTGGTTTCTGTAAGTTTTCGTACTATTTCATCCGCATATTCGTTTCTTTAATTTTGTTTTTTTTATAACCTTTATATTATTATTGTGTTCTTTAAAATTCTAATTTTTTATACGATTTTTTAAAGTTTTGTATACCGATTTTTTAAGTTCTTTTACGTTTTAGTATGTTTTTGAACGTTTTCCGTATTTTCATCTTATTATACGTTTTTTTTGTCCGATTTTGTACGTTTTTTAATGGTGTAATGGTTTCAACTCTTGAGTTAAACAAGTTCTAATATATGTTTTACAGGACTGGAAGCGTATAACCTCAATGCTGCTGGATGAGAATCCCTCAATTGAGCTTACAGACGATGATGCTACAAACTTGACTCGCTTGTTCTGTGCATCTGTCAAGAAGGCTGTTGGAGAGAGGATTGTTCCTGCTATTGATCATCGAAAGCCGAATCACACTAAAGCTCAGAAGGTGAGCGAGCTTGATTCAGTTTTTCATCTGATATGAAGTTAGGCACCTCTGTATTTCATGCTGCATGCTTATTTCTTAGTTTGTTAGCACTTGGTTCACATGTATTATGAGGGTTGCCAACTATTTATTGCTTTGATTGCTAGGAAATGATCGAAAGCAGCAAAAAGAATATAACTGTTTGTATGATAAAGAACTACCCGCAACTTATGCTCAAGTATATGGCTGATAAAGCAAAAGTCCCATCACTTGTTGAAATTATTGTTCACATGGACCTTGAGCTGTACTCCCTGAAGAGTCAAGATCAGGTATGTTGGTTCAGTTTCTTGTCTATGATACATCGCTATAAACTTTCACCATATAAGTTTTACCATATAATTTTTTTATTCGTTTCCAGAAATTCAAAGCAGTTCTTCAGCTGATGAAAGAGACATTCTTTGAACATGGTGACAAAGATGCTCTCAGATCTTGTGTGAGGGCTATCAATTATTGCTCATCTGGAAGCCGGGGAGGGCTAAAAGATTATGCTCAAAATAAATTGAAGGAAGTCGAGGATGAACTTGTGCTCAAAGTGAAATCTGCAATAAGAGAAGTAGCGGTATGGCATGGAAATATTTATATCAATCTAATAACCTCTTTTTGTTATAATATTTCAATAACTAATTTTTTATAGCTTGAATAGTTATTATCAATCTTATCAACATGACATGGAATTTTCTTGTAGGATGGTTATGACGAGTACTTACTTCTTGTAAATATGAAAAGGCTGTACGAGCTGCAGTTGACAAGGCCTGTACAAATTGAAGATTTGTATGCTAATATCATTGCGGTTTTAAAAAACTACAGGAATATAGATGACGAGGCGTGTGATTCATACATTTTACAATATTCTTTTGGTTTTCTTCCTTAGTCGCATCTTTACATGTTTTGACACTTTATCCTTTTGTGATGTAGGTTGTTGGTTTTCTGCTTCTCAACATGTATTTGCATGTTACCTGGTGCTTACACTCAATCATGAACAGCAGCAAAGCGGTCTCTGAGGAATCACTGTCTTCTCTCATTACCAGTCTCATTACCAAGCGGAATGAGTTATATGAACAACTCGATTACTTTTTACAAATTTTACTTGAGGCTCAAGGAAAAGGAACTTCTCGAAACCTTCTTGCGTGTAGGGTGAGCATTCTTACAAACATGTTTGAGCTTTGATTTGAAGTATATTGCTTGTTTGAATCTTCGGATGCAGTTTTTGTTGTACTAAATCTCCCATATCTCCCAGGTGTGTACAATACTAGCAGAATTATGGTGCTTGTTCAAAAAGTCACTTTACACTTCATCTAAGGTAGAACGCTTAGGATACCAACCGGCCATATCTACTCTCAGAAATTTCTGGAAGCTTTGTGAGTACCAGCTTGATATTTCAGGTAAGAAAAGTATCTGCGATTTTTATCTTAAAACTGTGTACACAGTAATTGTAATTGCTGAACCTTAAATTTATTCTATGCTTGACAAGAACTTGGCAGGAAATTGCAATTGTTTTAAGGAACGAAATTTTGCAATATGTGGAAGATGCTGTATGCCATTTAATTCATAATTTTGGCATTTGACCCATTTGAACTGTTAGATGTTTTAAGTATACCCCAAAATGACTCGTTTTTAAGTAAATGGATTAAAATTACCACCACTTTATAGAAGCAACCTGAGGAATATGCTCTGGAAATAACTGTGCTCTGCGCAACCCACTGGGGTCTTTATGATATATTATAGTTCCAGATATATATGATAGGGCTATAGGAGGGTTAACCAGATTGGCTCAGCTAACAAAACTATATTTAAAACTGATTTTTTCTACTAGTATTGACAGTTTAGGGAAACAGGAAGGTGCAGAGACACATATAAGTTTTTGCATCTATGAACTGATCCTTGAACCAACCTGCAGATGAGACTGAAGAAGAAGATGCTAACAAAGAGTACGTGGAAGAGACAAATCGAGATGCTATTATGATTGCTGCAGCCAAATTAGTTGCATCTGGAGCTGTTCACAAGGTTATCATGTTGTACTTATTTGAAACTGTAGTTTTAATTTCGTATGGCAAGAGTATGGAAATTCAGCTGTTATTGTTAGTTGTTTGCATTTATGATGCATAAAGGTTGCAAATTGGGTGGGTTGGGTAATGTATCAGCATGGGTTATGGTAAAATCGGGTAATTTTTGGTATGAGTCAAACAGGTTCGGTTTACCTGAAAGACTATGTATAAAGTCTCTAATTCTTCTATAAATGTTCAGCGTGTTAAACATGTTTAGTTGTTTACAAAGTTTATACTATTTTGGAATAATGATTTAGAGTGTTAAGTTCATTTAAATCACGCTTTAGTTACTTTTGAGTCATTCAACCCATCTGCTACATTTCATTGTAACCAGTTAGAGATAAAACTCAACCAGAATCAACCATTCAGTGCAAATGTGTGAAATTCGTCAGTAGTGCGGAAAAATACACATGCATATTAGACGCGTCTTGTAATACACTGTTTCTCACTTTAAGATTTGTTTGACACTTTGACGTATTTTAGTTTTGATGGCAAATGCAGGAGTATCTTGCCCCAGATATAATATCTCATTGTGTGATGCATGGGGCAACTGTGGCTGAAGTAGTTAAACATCTAGTTACTAGTATTAGAAAGAGGGAGGCTGATGTCTCTGATATATTTCTGGAGGCAATGAAACAGGTAAGAAAAATAGTTCAAATATTCAGTGTAGCCTTCTTTTTGACCCATATTATATACACAACTAAGCACATGCTTATGCGTTGTACACTTTTGGCAACTTTTAGCTTGTTTAGCTATTTCAGTTTCTAGCTAAAGCCTTTCTAATTTCTTGTTTAAGATAGATGACTGCCAAACTTATTCTGAATAGTTATTGCTTTTTGGCTAGGCACATGCACGCTACCTAGCAGCCCTTTCTACTTCCAATGATGAATCTTTATCTGCCAGAAGACTTAAGGAATGTAAAGATCTGGCGAGTCGGCTGTCTTCTTTCTTTGTTGGTCCTGCACGTGAAGAGTCTAGTGCGGTGATTTTAAAAATTGTGAAAGCTGGAATTGATTATGCCTTCACAGATGCTCCACATCGTCTATCTTTCTTGACGTGCGCTGTTATAAATTTTGCATCAAAACTTCCGAGGACTGGTTTTTATGACATGTAAGCACCATCTCTTTCAAACTTAGGCGAATTAACTGAAGAACTGAATTCTTACTGGCTATATTTTGTCTGATTCTTGGCCAACTTTTAAAAAAAAAAGTTTTTTCTTCTTTACTAGAATATGTATATATCAAACTTAAAAAATGTGTTTTTATATTAATATGAACTTAACTGTTCTCCAAAGTTTACATTTGGATTATGGTGGTTTTGAAATTAACCAATCTTAAACTGGAACTGGATTGGTTGGCATCAAAGCTGGTTCTGTGATCCATTATTCTTTAGTCTTTACTCTTCAGTTCATCATGGTGAACACCCAAAAGGTGAATTCTACATGAAGTTTTATTATGTACAAGCACTAATATCAACTTGCATAAGCAGTTTAAAGAATCTTCAAGGTCGAACAAGGAATATAAACACAGACGAAGATCCAAGTGGCTGGCGTCCTTACTTGACATTTGTAGACACCCTACGCGAAAAATCTTTGAAAAAAGAAGGTTAGTTTGACTAATGCTTTACTATAAGAGTTCCCATGGCCATACTTGGTATTTACGTGTAGATTTATAAGAATATTTCGGGAATTGAAATACCTCTCGTTGTCAAATCTTAAAATCTTGATGCTCAATAAACCTCAATATTTTTTCATAGCATATTAACCTGGTAGGTAGGGAAATAGTATACCAGCTGTTTTAGGTTCTTTCTAATTAGGATATCTCAAATGAATGTGTGAGGTGGAAACATGGGTGGGTTGGGTAATTGGTCATGATGCGGATTAAAACGGTTGTGCCTAGATAGTTCAACTGTTTTTTTTTGTTTTTTGTTTTTATTTTCCTTTTTAGTCTAATTTATTGTAAATAGATAATTAGTGTCATAACTATGGTTAACCACTTATGTTTCTTCAGTAATATTTATTAATACACTTAGGGTGTTTTTCTGCGTGTTCTATCCATTGGCCCTTTTAAAATCTGTTTTCCCCTTTTTAAGTTAAATTTACCCTCTTGGCGTATTAGAGATAACATAGCCTGAATCAATTTATTAACAAAAATTTATCAGTTTACCACCTTTAGAAAATATTTCTGTTCTGATGATATTTATATTAATACTACCTGGTCGTGATGATTGATCATTTACACATAGTGCGCATAGTGTTTTTATTGATGTTTCAAATTTTTATTGGAAAGGCAACTCATTCACACACGTATACAACACCTAATATCTCACACTGTTTCACACGGCTCAAATGGTATTTGAACCCGCAACCTATTTGGTTGACGGGCCTCTCGCATACTGCTAGGCCAATGGCTCTCTGGCACTGCTTACATTGGTATATATGTTTCCTCTGTTAATACATCTATGATTTCAGACGAGAGAGAAGGGACGTCGGTTAAACGCCGTGGTCGGCCTCCTAAGAAACAGCAAATGGAAGGGAAGAAACTGTTTGATGAGAACAGTTCAAGTGAAGAAGAGGATGAAATAAGTGATGGTCCAGATGAGGAGATGAATCAAGTGGATGAGGATGAAGATATGCCTTTAATGCAAACATTGGCATCTGCAAAACTCAGGGCCCTTAGGACTTCTAGAGAGGAAAATAGAAGGCAAGCATCAAGGGGAGAACCTGAGAATTTAGCCGCATCAACATCAGGTGCGTGATAAAATGTCACTTTGCCTGTGTTTTTTCTTACACTGAGTCCTGTGGCACTTTTCTTTATAAATAAGTTGTACATAGAGTTGATCAGTTTTATACATGGATTCTTGATCACGACCATTAAGCTTCTCGAATTTTTGGGTTATCAAATTAGGATGAATATGAGTATGATGTTTCTATCTTTTGAAGAAAGTAATTTAGGTTGATGTGCGCGTAAATGGTTAGAGTTTTAATTTTAGACCTGTTTCTCTTCTAGCTATCATATAATTATTTGACTCGTTAGATAAAACGTAAATCAAATCAACCCAATCATAGTTTAGCAAGTCAAAATTCGCATCTCTAAGTTTCATGCTAGGATTAGCGTCAAATTAGTTCAAATAAGTAAAAGTTTTGTCAATTCTCTCTTCTATTAACTGCACGACATACAAATGAATGAATGATGCATGTGTAATTGACCAGTATTTTGCGTAAAATATACGCTTGTACTTCATCTAAAACAGTTCCTTCTTTTGTTTCTAATCTGCAATATGTCTTTTTGCAGGGTTCTCTAACTCACGCACTATCAATTTTGGGGGTTGAACTAAATAGATGGGGTTTGTTGATGCTGCGTGATGCTTCAAGTATATTTGGCGAATTTGATCGAGAGAGGCATGTAGATTGTTGTTTAATCATGTAACATTAAGGCATCTACAGGTAATTCGTATCTTAGTTTTTTAATGTTTAGATCAACCTTTTTAACTTGTGTTTATTTTCAATGTGGTGTTGGTGTTATTAGAGACTGTATTGACAAATCTTTGTTACACAGTTGTAGTCATAGATCACGGGTTTAGTTTTATGAATTAATAAACACGTTAAGTGTGGATGGAACCAAACAACTTGTGTAAATAGCTGTTTCAGTAAGGTGATAAGGTAATTGCAACACCATATCTTACATTGTGTTGACACTGCTTTACTAAACTAATAAGTTAAGTCTAAATAGAATTAGCATAAGGTTCATTATTGTAAGAGTTAAGTACATTTTTGGTCCTTGTGGTTTGGTGCGTTTTTCACTTTTGGTCCAAAATTCAAAAAAGGTTTGGTTTTGGTCCAAAAGACATAGTTTCGTTCCACTTTTAGTCCAAAAAACATAGTTTCGTTACACTTTTGGTCCAAAAGACATAGTTTCGTTCCACTTTTAGTCCAAAAATTTTAGTCTAAATTTACGGAATTGGACTAAAAGTGGAACGAAACTATGTTTTTGGACCAAAACCAAACATTTTTTGAATTTTGGACCAAAAGTGAAAACGCACCAAACCACAAGGACCAAAAATGTACTTAACTCTTATTATAATCTGAAGGATAACATTTGAATATAAAATGTTGAAAACCTACCTTTAATTTATCTATGTTGTACGAATTATGATCGCAATGTTATATAAGCAGAAGTATTATAATCTCAAAGGAGATTAAAAATAAAACAAAGCATATATAGCTACCAATGATGGTCAGTCTCAGTTTGAAAAAATCGTGGCTGAACCCAAACTCCCCACTGCTCGTCAGTCTTTATCATGTTTGTCACGGCTTTTTTTAGTAGGATAAGCATTTGCAAATTGGTTTGGAAACAAATATTGAAGATGACTGCTGGGTGGGAAGTTGTCCAGTGTACAACCGCAAAGATCAATTGTTTCGCCTTCCGGAAGCCGAGAAGGGTCTCTTATTCCATTATGACGCTTGTAATACCTCATTACATCAGTAAAAGGATTGCCAATTAAACGAAAGGGCAGGTTGTCTATATCCTTGGCTGTGAGCGGGTAAGGATAAGGTTTCACTTTGTTATCTTTGACAGAAAATGTGAGCACATGATACCTATTATCTAAGTGGTAAAAAAATTGAGTTTTGTGGTCAAATGTTGCACAAGTGACAAGTCATAATGGTAGTATCACGCCACAAACGAACTATGCTTTTTGGAATCTTGTAGCGAGTCCAAGGAGTCTGACCCTTAGAAATCACGATGACTTCATATGGGGATCATAACGGAGACGATACATTGAGGGGCGGTAGGTAGGTCGGAAAAAGTAGTGGCATGGTGTTGCCTCTATGGGATATCAGGGAGAAGGACTTTGGCTCGAGAAAAGGGCGAAAAGAAGAAAATAGATCGCTCTTCTTGGTTGAATACAAGGAGCCATCCTTGATATGACGCGAGGAACTTATAACCTTTGAGATCAGGAGGGTCGATATTGTACGATTTTGACATGGCAATGTTGTAGATAATGCAGTTGCTGGTGGTACTGTTGGGGTTGAATTTGTGTATGAGTAGCCATGGTGTTCTAAAAGATTCAATTTCAGCAGATGCATTGCATGAAGCACGTTGAAAATCTTTGCAAGTATTATGAAAACTTATAAGCTCGATTATCCCTAATTTATCCGCAATAGAGGATAGTATAACCATAGGAAGATCAGCCCATGGTCTAATATATAAGAACAGCCCATCTTTGTTTAATGCTTTTCATTTTTACCTTGTAAGAAAATTCCAATATTTGATAGCAAATCAGTATTACAATACTACAGCAATCACGTTTGAAAAGAAGAAAAACAATCCAAAAATGTGACCATCTGACTTTAAAAATTCTGAAAAAACAACTCAAGTTTTACATTTTAAACTATGAGAGGAGAAAGAGATGGAACTTTGGAAGTAAAAAGGTATGTAATATGCAAAATTCAGATTTGTGAATTCAAGAAATTAAAGATGAGGAAGAAAATAAAGATGGTAAAAAGAAGATATTGATTCCCAGCCGTAACGGTGGTCAACCGATGGATTAGTAGACGGGGACAGATTTTTTGAGGGTATGTCATGACTCATGAGTCTTGCCTCCTATACTAAATTGAAATTATAATGATAATCGTCCTATACTAACTTGAATGCATGATCCTGTTTTCAGTTCTCTAATGGCATGCTAACTTTAGATTATCAAGTGTAGATACTAGAATAACCTGTTCATTACTACGTGTTTTATTTTCTTCATCATATTGTATGCACTCTTATTTTGTAACTCTCTTTATTACCTTAAGGTTGAGGTTACAAAGTCTTGGGCTTTGGCTTACTTCTCATATTGAGTTCACCACTATACTAATAGATCAACCTTAGCAAGCCTATCTTATGTGGGTGAGTGCCAAAACACTTGCTATAATTGCCTATTTCATGGATAATTTCAATAGTCTTAATTATAACAGTTTTTGTTGAACATGTAATTAACCACCCAGGGTGGCCTAGTGGTAAAAAGACTTTCAAGTGTCACACTAAAAGGTGTGAGGTCCCAAGTTCGATTCCTACTAGGTGCAAACAACTCTGAAGTTGCCACGCCAACCTCCCGAAAAGGGAGGGCTTTACCTAGTTTGAGTCTGTGTGGTGGTGGATTCAAACCCCGGGGATTAGTCCGCCTAAAGAGCGGAAACCATGGTTACAAAAAAAATGGGTCAAACATGCGTTTTGTTTGTCACATGGAAGGGGAGTTGCAGAGATTGCAAGAATCTGCAATTTTCTTTTTTT
>BQNB010165831.1:0-14177 GCA_026074375.1 Tanacetum coccineum | reverse complement strand
AAGCCAATAAATGGAGCCCTCCTCTGGCTCATTCAGCATCACTCACTTCCACCACTCCACACACTGTTCTAAGGGGTAAACCAAACCCCCAAGGTTTGAAGAATTTCATCAGAAGGTCCAAGGGAGAAGTCACTTTACACATTTGTTGTATTTAATCGTTCATTTCATCCTCTGTAAGAATTATGATGATTCAATCCATGTTTTTATTCATTAATTCTTGCATTTCTATTACCATGAGCGACTAAGCACTCCTAGTGCTGGCCGAACCATGTATATACTCTTGTTAAGATTATGATTTCCTGTTCATTTATGGTTCTGTTAGATATCCTTATAGCCTTTCATTGATCCTCATGTTTTGGTAGTATAGAAGGTGGCTTGGATCTTTTTAATCTTGATATTAGACTTACCACGTTGAACTTGGGATTAGTGGGGTACTAGGGTAGCTTGACATCTATCCTTAGTGTAGGAATTAACCAGATTACCGCCTTTGTCACATTAAATACTTAAAAAGTATGGGAACTCTTTCAGAGTGGGTTAATAATCGATTTAGATTATAGATTGGTCTTAAGGGTAGTTGGAATTTAACCACTATAAGATTGGATGCCATGCTCGTGTGATTGTAGGGGAATGTGGGATTACAGAGTAAGTATAGGACAAACCTCAAATGAAAATTTGGGTTTGTCGACATTAGAACCACTAATAGAACTTATAATTAAACATTGCACATGAAAATGTAATCGTATCATTGGTAGTGAAATGGTTAGGTTAGCACGCCTTTCTCCCTAAATTCTTTTATCTATTTACTAAACTTTATTGCATTTACTTTTCGTAGTTCTTAAAATCAAACCTAAAACCATTTTCAAATCTTGACAACAATCAAATTAAACTATTTAACCTTAGCTCTTGGGATGACCTTTGATTTACTAAACTACTGCACTACATACGACCGGGTTCTTTGCCCGTTAGTGCGTATATCAGTAAATGAGTTTTATAAATTTAGAACTTGGTAAAATATTATTTAAAGCAATTTACGCATCAAGTCAAACTACTCTTCTAAATTCCTTTTGGGATTATTCCTTTGAGTCTGAGTGACTATTTGAACCTATTTTTTGACCTTGATAAGTGCTTTTGAGTATTCGCAAGATCCTCAATAAATGACATGCAAAACATAATCCAAACAATTCATGCAAACGCATTTACTCAAACAGAAAGCATAAATAAACTCCATGCATCATACGGTCTCTTCTAGCCACTTCGCTCTATCTTAGCACCATTAAGCTCACCTGAAAAATGATGCTTGGCAATTACCAAACAATTCATGACAACAATTAACAACAACGGAGACACAAACGTAACCCATTGAGCCACAACCAATCAATCTACTTAGTGCGTACTACAAGCGTCATATACGTCACACAGTCCTTACCGATCAACCCCCCCCCCCCCCCCCCCCCCCCCCCCCCCCCCCCACCCCCCCCCCCCGTCACACCTCGTTTTGCATATTAGGATCAACAATACCAAACATATCATATCGCAACACAACAGGACAGAACGTGCCCACGATCCAATACACATAACTACAGCAAGCTTAAAAATATTTTAACACGACAACAAGCATCATTCTCACCCTAAAATAACATGAGAAAAAAGGGCTATGAAACTCACCTTTGCTTAGCTTTCCAAAAGATTCCAACAATAAGCTTCACAAACAACTAGCACAAATCTATACAACAAAATAACTCGTGTTACACGCTACTAAGCCAAAAGCTCAAAGCACATGTAACAATCATATGATGGATGTCTAAGGTGTTTTATTAACCCCATGGGTCACCCCGACACCATACCCAACTTAAACCACTTTATTAATAAGTTTCACTAGTTAGTCATAATTTGTTCAAAACTGCAGAATTTTAACGTGACTTAACGTACTCAAAACCTCTACTTACTGACCTCCATAATTCATACAAAATATTACCTATGTTAATTTATGAGTATATTAACTACCTCATGATTCCCAAGATCCATTTACATGCACAAGTACTCCTAAGAAAATCAAATCTTTCCAAAAACATCCCCTAATTAATTTGATTGGCATCACTAAAAAAGTTTAGACTTAAAAATCATACTTAGACTCCAAATAAAAAGATCTCCTTTAGGGGATTTATAATAGACACATAGAAATAAACTCCTGTAGAAGGGCTAAGCTAAATTAGAATTTTAAGTGGGGGTTTTATACCTCGTAATTTGACCTAAATCTGGCCCGTATTTACTGCTTTGATAACTTTTCTTACAACCAACGTTTGAATGACTTGCCGACCTCAAAACCCTTCGAGGCCGGATGTTCTGAAAACTAGACTCTCTGAGCTATTTAGAAGACCACTAGAAAAATTAACAAAAGAATGACCTTCCATAAGATAATGGCCGAACAACACAGCCCTAATTCTGCCTCAATCGAAATAAAATTCTAACGCGAATTAAGTTTAACCAATTACATCCATAAGCTTATAATTAAACCCTAATCATTATAACATGATTATTATATAATTAATTATCAATCTTAATGAACCCTAATTATCCACCATATCAATTATTACATGATTACAGATTAATAACTAACAAGGATTAATTAAAACTTACCTTAGAGCTTGATTTCTTCACAAAAGCAAAAATCCTAATTTTTTCTCCTCTTTTCTTCTTTGTTCGACCAGTTATACAAGGGGGGAGGGTATGAGATTTTATTTTGTTAACACGGAAACGCTCAAATCTCAATAATCATTTCCTTGTCACTTAAAAGTGAACAAAATGAACTTAACCAATTTCACCACCATTCCAATCTCATTGAGATGATCACACTCAATAGATTGATTACCAATACCTCACATAACCCACATAAACTCATATAAACACACAGAATCACATACACCATATATTTTTATTATTATTATTATTAATTATATCATTATTTACATTACTTTAATTTTCTACAAAAACCTATGTCAATTTGGTAAACCTTTTTACATAAACGCAATTTACTAACTTTCTAAAAATAACTTTTCATTTCACCAACTCACTTTCTATTTTTAGAAAGTCCACTAAAAACCCTTATATTTAACCAAACTCATTTCCTTCTCATAGGTCATACTTCCTATATCAATTCAACGCTTAGACATCCACATATTAACCGCGCAACACTCTCACAAATACCACTCATTTCCATTATCACTGTACGTGAATAAAAATGGAAATTCTCAACATAAACTTCATACTTGATCACAAATGAGATGAACACGCATCTCAAGTTGATCACTAACACACAAATATAGCCACATAAAGCACAAAATAAGTACACACACAAATACTTAGCCATTTCCTATGATATGACCAACCTGCTCAAATCACGGGTGTCACAGTATCCCCTCCTTTAGGAAATCTCGTCCCGAGATTTAACTAGCCGATTCATCAGCACGATCAACAAACAACTGAGGATACTTAGACTTCATATAACCTTCGCGCTCCCAAGTAAACTCAGGTCCACGCTTAGAATTCCAACGAACTTTCACAAGCGATATCCTACTACGTTTTAAACTCTTAACTTCACGGTCCATAATCTCTACAGGTTCCTCAACAAAACGAAGAGTTTTGTCAACCTTAATCTCGTCCAATGGCACATGCAAACTAGCATCCGCCAAACACCTCTTTAGGTTTGACACATGAAACGTGTCATGTACTCCACTCAATTCTTCAGGCAATCTCAACCGATAAGCTACAGGACCGATTCTTTCAAGAATTTCAAATGGTCCTACATATCTCGGTGCTAACTTACCCTTCTTTTCAAAACAAACTACGCGCTTCCAAGACGTCACCTTTACAATACACGATCTCTCGCCTCAAACTCTAACGGCTTACGCCCATAATCAACATATCTCTTTTGACGGTCTCTCGCCGCTTTAGGATTTTTCCTTTACCAACACTACCTTATCAGTCGTTTCTGGTACTAACTCAAGTCCAGTCAAACTACTCTCCCAATCTCTGCCCATAGAACAGGCGACCTACATTTCCTTCCATACAATGCTTCAAACGGAGCACACCGAATGCTCAAATGATAACTACCACCAAAATCGATAACACATGCCCTCATTATATCTTCCAAAGTCTGACTCATACATTCATTTTTTCCATTCGCTTGAGGATGTTAAGCAGTACTCAAATCCAATCGCATCTCAAACACCTTCTGTAACGTCTGCCAAAACCACGAGGTAAATCATCCATCTCAATTGGTAGAAAGGTTATGTATAGGCGTAATCACAAAGGTTACGCCGTAACAGATATCATTATGGCATAAAATCATTCATTAATTACGTAACCTTTTTTTGTTCAATTTCAAATTTATCACATGTTTACGCCGTAACCAAACCCATGGTTACGCCGTAAAACCCTTTCTGAAAAACTAAAATAAGTTTGAAACCTTTTCAAAAACCATGTACAAGTAAAAACTTTGTGGGTATGTTCCTTGGAAACCCTCACGAGACTTCACTCGTCCACATTAGGCACACGGGTTTTAAAAGTCTTGTTTGCATAAGCTAAATTGCAAATCGTGATTCCTACGAAAGTGAGTTAGATTGTAGTGTATATTTATCCATGAATGTTTAATGCTCTTTGTTGTCTAGTGATTTCAGGGGAAACGAGGTTGTTCTATAGACACTTTGCAAGAAGTCAACTCTTGCAATTATCACTCGGAGAAGAGAGCAACACTCAGGGGAGTCTTTTGCTATAATTCTACTCTTATTTCATTATTTCATTTCTTTAATTGTACAATAGGGACATTGTACAAAACAAGTGGGGGGATGGGAGTAGAATTACCACTTGACCTATATTTGCCTTCGATTTCCTATTTTTTTTTGAAAAATGGTGCCAATTTTAAAATTTTTGACATGTTTTTCTTACTAAACTTGAATAAATCTTTGCCTAACACATTATTATTCTGTAATTAATTGAAGCGTTAAAAGAATCCTGTTGGATCGAAGCAATGCAAGAAGTACTTAATGAGTTCGAATGTCTTAAAGTTTAGGAACTCGTTCCTCGTCCAGATTGTGTCATGATAATCACTTTGAAGTGGATCTTTAAGGTGAAATTAGACGAACTAGGAGGTGTTTTGAAAAACAAGGCTCGGTTGGTAGCAAGGGGATATCGTCAAGAGGAAGGGATTGACTTTGAAGAATCTTTTGCACCAGTTGCACGACTAGAGGCCATACGTATCTTCATTGCATATGCTACTAACATGAACATGATCATCTATTTTCAAATGGATGTCAAGACGACGTTTTTAAATGGTATATTACAAGAATAGGTCTACATTAGTCAATCAGACAGATTTCTAGATCAAGATAACCCCAATCATGTCTATAAGCTGAAGAAAGCTCTTTAGAGGCTAAAGCAGGCTCCACGAGCTTGGAATGATTTGTTATCATCGTTTTTACTATCTCAAAAGCTCTCTAAAGGCGCAGTTGATCCTACATTATTCACTCGAAAATAAGGCAAAGACATCTTACTAGTACAAATCTATGTAGATGATATAATTTTTTCTTTAACTGATCATGCACTATGTGATTCCTTTTCTGAAATAATGTGTTCAAAATTTAAGATGTCGATGATGGGAAAAATGTCTTTATTTCTTTGACTTCAAATTTCTCAAAGTCCCATAGGCATCTTTCTTAACCAATCTAAATATGCTCTTGAGATAATTAAAAAATATGGTATGGAAACCAGTGACCCTGTGGATACTCCAATGGTGGAGAAATCCAAACTGGATGCAGATCCATAAGGGAAAGAAGTTGATCCTATACGTCATTGTAGAATGATTGGCTCCCTTATGTATTTGACTGCCAGTCGACCAGACCTTGTATTTGTTGTTTTCATGTGTGCACGGAATCAGGCTAAGCCTATCGAAAAGCACTTACATGCTGTCAAGCGAATCTTTTAATACCTAAGAGGAACCATAAATATAGGTCTATAATATTCAAAGGATTCCTGTATTGCACTAACAGCTTTTGCAGATGCTGATCATGCTGGTTGCCAAGATACTAGAAGAAGTACATCTGGCTGTATGCAGCTATTGGGTGACAAATTAGTGATTTGGTCGTCAAAGAAACAGAATAGCACGGCCATGTCCAGTACATAAGCTGAATACATCGCCTTATTCGGATGTTGTTGATAACATCAAATCGTTAATACATATTAATATCAAATTCCTTATAAAAATGCTTATAAACATGTTATAAATGCTTAAAAATGTTACTTAATTGTTTGTTATTAGTTTTCAGGGACCAAGTGAGCATTTTAGCAAAAGATAAGGGATTTGGACATGGAATGTACTAAAGTGGAGAGTCCAAGGCAGTTTACGATGTAATATCCCCAAAGGATTACGTCGTAACATACTCCAACGAAGAAATGAGTCATCACACCCTTTACGGCGTAAAGCCTCTTCTACTTTATGCCGTAACATTCAAATTTACAAGCGATGATTTACCTGAGTCAGCATTACAGCGTAACATAGGCGACAAGGTTACGTCGTAACATCATTTTATGCCTAGAAGATTGGAAGCTTACGTAGCAGGATTACGGCATAACATCTCATAAGGGTTACGCCGTAAACATTTCGAAGCCTATAAATAGAGCCTTCCTCCGGCTCATTTAGCATCACTCACTTCTACCACTTTACACACAGTTATGAGGGGTGAACCAAACCCCCATGGTTCGAAGCATTTCATCAGAAGGTCCAAGGGAAAAGTCACTTACACAATTATTGTATTTAATCGTTCATTCCATCCTCTGTAAGAATTATGATGATTTAAGCTATGTTTTTATTCATTAATTCTTGCATTGTTGTTACCATGAGCGGCTAAGCACTCCTAGTGCTGGCCTAACCATGTATCTACTATTGTTATGATTTTGATTTCCTATTTAATTATGGTTCTGTTAGATATCCTTATAGGCTTTCATTGATCCTTATGTTTTGGTAGTATAGAGGTTGGCTTAGATCTTGTTAATCCTGATATTAGACTTATCATGTTGAACTTATGATTAGTGGGGTACTAGGGTAGCTTGACATCTATCCCTAGTGTAAGAATTAACCAGATTACCACCTTTGTCACATTAAATACTTAAAAAGTATGGGAACTCTTTCAGAGAGGGTTAATAATCGATTTAGATTATAGATTGGTCTTAAGGGTAGTCAGAATTTAACCACTGCAAGCTTGGACACCCTGCTCGCGTGATTTCAGGGGAATGTGGGATCGCAGAGTAAGTATAGGTTGGTCTTAGGTTAGCACGCCTTTCTCCCTGAATTCTTCTATCTATTTACTTTATTGTATTTACTTTTCTGTAAATCTTAAAATCAACTGAAAACCATTTTCAAATCGTGACAATAATCAAATTAAACTATTTAACTTTAGCTCTTAGGACGACCTCGGATTTACCAAACTACTGCACTACATATGACCGGGTTCTCTGCCCGTTAGTGCGTGTATCGGTAAACGATTTTTATAAATTTAAAACTTGGTAAAATATTATTCAAAAAACAATTTACGCATCAAGTTTTTGGCGCCGCTGCCGGGGAGCAAAAATTAGTTATAATTTGATATGAGTAGAACCAATGATTCTGGGTCTACTGTGAATCAGTATCTGATAAAAATTAGGAGCGACAGTGGACCAGGAATAGTTAAACCATTATTCAAAGAAAACATAAAATTCAAATTCTATGGACAATGCATTGAAGAACTAAAAGAAAACCTATTCTACAGAAAAAATAATGAAGACCCTCATGAACACATCTCTAATATCACCGAAATTATCGATCATTTCCATTCCCCAGATGTTGATAGGGACCAGGTTATGTTAATGGCTTTTCCATTTACTTTAAAAGGAAAATCTAAATGATGGATAAAATGATTACCCGTAGGGTCAATCACACCAGGGAATTATTCAAACGAACCTTCCTAGATGAATATCGTCCTCCTCTCAAAATCATTAAACAAATTGAATCGATTAGGAACTTTAAACAGAAACTTAATGAGCCGTTGCACTGTTCATGGGAAAGATTCATTGAATCCCTTTTTAGCTGCCCTGAACACAAGCTAAATGAACATGAACAGTTAAGAATCTTTTATCATAGACTAGACATAAAAACAAGGTTTAAGCTCGACTTCAAGGGACCAATTCCTCGACTGACACCGACAGAGGGAATGGAAGATATCAAGGAATTATCCGCACATTCTTTCTCATGATATAACGAAGGAGATATAAAAACTAAAAATGAGGTGTTTCAAACAGTTCTAAATCAAATTCATGACTTCGAAAATAGTATAAATAAAATGACCGAAGAAGTTAAAATGGCACAACATAAGTATGAAACCCCAATAGATGGGAGAATTTCAAATTTATAAGAAACTCTAAACAATTTCATCAAAGAATCCCGAATAAAGCAGAAGGAGAGTGAAAACTTAGTCTGGGGTATCAAGAAAACTTGCGATCAAACCTTTAAGACACAATCTTCTTCTATTAATAAAAAAAGAAATTCACTTAGGAAATATCGTTCATGCAAATAAAAACAAGATAAGATAAACCATAAATCATCCAAGCTCTACTGAAACCAAACCAAGAGTATTGGCACTGCCATAACAACCAGGAGCGACTAAATTAACAAAACCTCCTAAAAATCCTATTGAAAATGGTAAAAACTGTTACAAGAGGGACTTACGACAAAAGAAACAAGACAATACCAAGAGTGTGATAAACGATCTTGATAAACCTATGAAATCTGTGGATTCTTTCGATACACATCCATTCCCATGACTACTAAAAAAGGAAAAAAGAATAAGAACAATTCCAAAATTCTTTAAAAAACTCCACAATCAGTATGAATATCCATTTTTTTGCGGCAATAGAGAAAATGCCCAAAAATGCATAAATTTATAAAAAGATCCCATAACCAGAAAAGGAACAAACAAAAGAAACATCAAAAATAATTTTAAACGAAATATGTTATGCGGTGCTCCTAAATAAAATCCCATTTAAAGAAAAAGACCCTGGAAGTTTCACCATCCCTGTGTAATAGGAAAAGTGTTCATTGACAAGGCTCTAGCTGACCTTAGGCTAGTATTAGTCTTATGCCATACTCTATGTATGCAAGGTTGGAACTTGGGGAATTAAAACCTACCCGCATGTATATCGAATTAACAAATAAATCCACCCAGTATCCTAGGGGGATTGCTGAGAATGTCATAATAAAGATCGACAAATTTATTTTCCCTTTGGATTTTGTAGTGCTTGATATGAAAGAAGATCACAAAATTCCAATAATCCTTGGAAGACTATTCTTAGCCACAGCACATGCAATGATCGATGTATTTAATAAGAAGATATCTTTCGAAGTGGGAAATGAAACAATAACGTTTGACATTAAAAAATCGATGAAATTTTCCACACCAGAAGATGACGAATGTCTTTTTGTTGATCTTATAGATAATGTAGTCTCAGACCTTGTTAAAGAAATTCTACCTTCAAGCACTCTTGATTCATTCTTATTTGAACCCATCCTGAATTTCCAACAAAATAGTACCAATTTATGAGAAGAAGAAGATAATAACTCAGAAGATTTAGATGAAGCAGGACTACCCTCTAACCATGACAATTGGGAACCAATCAGACCAACTTTATTCTCCACCAATACGATTGAAGCTTAAAAGGCAGCACTCTAAACTAAGGAACTTCGTCCCACCTTGAATTATGCTTTCTTGAACTATAAACTAAGAATTTCCAGTTATCATCTCCTCTCTATTAAACTCCCAAGAAAAAGAGTCACTCTTGAAGGTTTTGATGCAAAACAAGGCTGCGTTAGCGTGGAAAGTTGTTGATATCAAAGGATTCAGTCCTTCATTTTGCACTCATAAAATTCTAATGGAAGATAATTTTAAACCCGTAGTGCAACCCCAACGAAGACTCAATCCTAAAGTTCAAGATGTAGTAAAAGCTGAGATAGTCAAGCTACTCGATAGCGGACTAATTTACGCCATTTCTAATAGTCCTTGGGTTAGCCCCATTTATGTAGTTCCCAAATAGGGGGGGGGTAACCGTAATAACAAATGAAAATAACGAGCTTGTTCTAAACAGAACACTCACCGAATGGAGGGTATGCATTGCTTATTGAAAACTCAATAATGCAACTCGAAAGGATCATTTTCCATTACCATTCATCGATCAAATGTTAGAAAGACTATCTGGAAATGAGTATTACTGCTTCCTAGAAGGATTCTCTGGGTACTTCCAAATCCCTTTAGCACCAGAAGATCAGGAAAAACTACTTTCACATGCCCCTACGGAACATTTACATATAGGAGAATGACCTTCGGGCTGTACAATGCTCCGGCTACATTTCAAAGATGTATGACGACAATCTTTCATGATATGTGCAAGGACTTCATGGAAGTCTTCATGGATGATTTTTCCGTTTTTGGAAATTCATTTGACTCTTGCCTTACTAATTTATCAAAAATGTTAGCAAGGTATGAAGAAACAAATTCAATGTTAAATTAGAAAAAATGCCATTTCATGGTAAAAGAAGGAATCGTCTTAGGTCATAAGATATCTAAATCTGGCATTAAGGTGGACCATGGCAAAGATTGAGGTTTATTGCCAAACTCCATAGCCGACCAACCGTGAAAGAGTTAGAAGCTTTTTGGGGACATGCAGGATTTAAGCGGAGATCTCATCAAATTACTTTTCTAAGATTGCTTGTTATGGACCAAATTATTTATGAAGGATGATAAATTTATTTTTTCAAATGAATGTATGCAAGCCTTCAATATCCTTAAAAATAAATTAACATCTGCTCCTGTAATCATTGCTCCCGACTGGAACCTTGATTTCGAGTTAATATGTGATGCGAGCGATTATGTTGTAGGGGCAGTTTTGGGTCAACACATCGATAAAAAATTCCGCCCAATCTATTATGCAAGTAAGACTATGAATGATGCTCAAGAAACTACACTACTATTGAAAAAGAAATTATGGCTGTCGTCTATGCCTTTGATAAATTTCGATCTTACTTAATCATGTCTAAAACTGTCGTCTATACCGATCATTCTGATTTAAAATATTTGTTTAGCAAACAAGATGCAAAGCCAAGGCTTATAAGATGGGTTTTGTTGTTACAAGAATTTACCATTGAGATTAAAGACAAAAAAGGAACGGAAAACTTGGCTGCGGATCACCTGTCCAGATTAGAAAACCTAAACCTTGAGACATTAAACGAGGAAGCAATTCGGGACTCCTTCCCCGATAAATTTCTTATGGCAGTCCAAGTGAGGGAAACAGCAGAAGACCCTTGGTATGCTGACTATGCAAATTTCTTAGTATCAAAAATCATACCGTACGGGTTGACATATCATTTAAGAAAGAAATTCCTATCAGATGTTAAACATTACATATGGGATGATCCATACCTATTCAAATCATGTCCCAACGGAATCATACGAAGATGTGTATTTGGAAAGGAAATGCATGAAATTCTAGAACACTGTCATACAGGACCAACTGGAGGGCATTACGGAGCCAACATTACCGCCAGAAAAATATTTGAATCTGGATTTTATTGGCCAACCATTTTTAGGGATGCTGCATGGTACATTTGCGATTGCGACGCATGTCAGAGGGCTGGTAACATATCCTCTCGCAACCAAATGCCCTTAACCAACATTATCGTTAGTGAGGTCTTTGATATTTGGGGCATTGACTTCATGAGACGTTTTCCTTCTTCACGAAATAATAAATACATCCTCGTGGCTGTCGATTATGTTTCAAAATGGGTTGAGGCTAAATCATTACCAACTAAAGACGCCCGGGTAGTAGTTAAATTCCTCTAGAAATTGTTCTCACGATTCGGAGTTCCAAAAGCACTCATAAGCGACCGCGGAACACATTTATGCAATTCTCTTCTTAAAAAGACATTGAAGAAATACGATGTGACGCATAGGCTTGCTACCCCTTATCATCCGCAAACAAGTTGTCAAACTGAAAACACTAACCATGCTATTAAACGCATCTTAGAGAGGACTGTGAATGGAAATTGAGAGGAGTGGGTTGATAAACTCGATGACGCACTCTGGGCATTCAGGACTGCTTATAAATCACCAATCGGAAGTACTTCATTCAGAATTGTATATGGAAAAGCATGCCATCTTATGATGGAGATAGAACATAAGGCATATTGGGCTTTAAAAAATGTAAATCTAGATTTAGATACCACAGGAAAACATAAGTATCTACAATTGAATAAATTAGCATAATTACAAAATAAGGCCTTTGAACATTCTCGAGCATACAAAGAAAGAACAAAGCGATGGCATGATGCAAATATTATGGATAAGGAGTTTCATGAAGGGGACGAGGTTCTAGTTTTCAATTAAAGGTTAAAACTCTTCCCTGGAAAATTGAAATCAAGATGGTATGGTCCTTACACCATTAGTAAAGTGTTTCCTTATGGAACAGTGGAAGTGTGTGGTAAGAACGGAGTCTATTTTAAAGTCAATGGGCATAGATTAAAAAAATATTACGGGGGAGATATAAACACCACACCGGAAACTCTTTACTTTGCAAAAATGTAGAGCGTCTTGAGTCTAACTTAAAGACTCGGTAATAAACAAAAGTGCTTGTCGGGATACAACCCGTCTTTCATTTTTTGCATATTAGTTGGTTTTTGTTGGTTTCTCACTTTATTTTGCAGGATCTCTCTACGAAGAAATGGAATTCGAGGTCTCATTGACTCGTTTTCATATGGTAATAAGGTTCTGTATGGGCGTAACCACATAGGTTACGCCGTAACAAATATCATTATGGTGTAATGTCCTGCATTAGTTACGCCGTAACCTTTTTGTTCAAAATTTTAAAATTTTAAAACCACATGTTTACGGCGTAACCAATCCCATGATTACGCCGTAAAACACTTTTTGAAAAACTAAAATAAGTTTGAAACCTTTTCAAAAACCGTGTATAAGTAAATGAACTTTGTGGGTATGTTCCCTGGAAACCCTCACGAGACTTCACTCGTCCACTTGGGGCACCACATGGTTTAAAAGGCTTGTTGCATATGTTAAATGCAACGGTGATTCCTACGAAAGTGAGTTTGATTGTAGTGTATATTTATCCATGAATATTTAATGCTTGTTGTTTTCTAGTGATTTCAGGGGAAACAAGGTTGTTCTATAGACACTTTGCAAGAAGTCAACTCTTGCAATCATCACTCAGAGAAGAGAGCAACGCTCAGATGAGTCTTTTGTTTTAATTCTACTCTTATTTCATTATTTCATTTCCTTAAATGTACAATAGGGACATTGTAAAAACCAAGTGGGGGGATGGGAGTAGAATTACCACTTGACCTATATTTGCCTTCGATTTTTTAGTTTTCTTTGAAAAATGGTGCCAATTTTAAAATTTTGACATGTTTTTCTTACTAAACTGGAAGAAATCTTTGCCGAGCACATTATTATCCTGTAATTAATTTGGTGAGATTAAGCCTAATATTCCGTTTTCATCTATTATACATAAAATCCACCAAATACATGAAAGTGCCGCTAGTATTGTAGACTTTAGAACTTGGCATGTACATCTTATTAAGACCTAACTGGTTAGTTGGAATAGACTGTTCAAAAAGGCAACAATTTAGGAAATCACCCAAAAAGCCTATATGTGTGTGTGTTTATCGGCTTGTCACACTGACTTGTCAACCTCCCCGTGTAAAACCCTAGTTGCGCTCACTACCAGTGCAAAATACCCCTAGATCACCTTGTCAAGTCAATCCTGTTTAAACCCTATATGTTTCGTTACACCATTTCGCCTTAGCCTACCCTGTAGTCTTTGTTTTCTTTGTGTTGAAATCTCTGGCTATTTAAGTCTATGGTTTGGGGGAATGGGAACGAGAATTTTATGCATTCATGAAAGACTAATCAGTTATGATCTATAAAGACACCCTATGTCATCACTTTCGACGTTGTTCATCTCAATTAAGGGGATGTGCGTATAATATCAAATGCTACAGGGGCAATAATAAAAAGATATAAACTCCTGTAGCATTTACATGTTTTAACTATGAAGAAAAAGAAGAAAAGAGGGTGCAACTAAAAAGC